>VTPC01008400.1:79451-115851 GCA_011009095.1 Ignelater luminosus
TGAAACTTTGCAGAAATTTTAAGATATTTCTAATTCATTTATACTTTACCTCTTACTTCTTTTCGCTGAGCAATTATTGATTTTTTCAAATTATCTGTAGACTACATGCTCAGCACTGTCGGAAACCCAAACTATTTGACTTGCGCAATAAACAAATTATTGCAGTGCAGAAAAAGCTACAACAATATGATAATATCCAGATAAGTACTAAAGGAGCGCGTAGAGTCTTGCAAACTAAAAGAATATAAGCAAAAAGCAAAGTTAAAGCCACTTCTTACTATAAAACCCCGTTAAATGCGTCTCAGTTTTGCAAAAGCTTATAAACTTTTACTACCGAAGACTGAAATCGTGTCATTCGGATCGACGAAAGAAAGATCAATCGTGGCTTCCATGGTAAGGCATTCGTATGCAAAGACTACCTATTTTGAACGAAACGTTTCCTCCATTCGTGGGATGTTTCGCATTTAATGGGGAGCTATAAAGTTATGTTTCCACAAGATTATGCCCATGACTTGCCGATTCTAGCTGAAAGAAAATTTTCTGAAACCTTTAGTTTCAGGTACAAGATAAAGCCAAAGTAGAACTTTAGATCTTTCTAGATAACTGCAAAACAGTTGCTTTTTTACTATCTCATGTGCTGTACTACATAAAATCATCGGAGAGGATATGGCTAAACCGATAGCAAAACAGACCTTGAAGCCTGAACATTATAGTTAGCATGAAGGAAGATGAAAAGGTTGACGCTTTGGCAAAAAAGGAGGTTACCCTCCAGTTTCCTGAATATGAAGCTACATTAATAATTTTATTGCAAGTAAATGTTCTGAAAATGTTAGTTCCATGAGCTGGATCTCTTTTGGTAGGCACATAGTAGTAGCTGTTTGAGTTTTAACATTTTACTTAGCTTGAAGGAAGATGAAAAGACTGACACTTGAAAAAAGAGGAGCTGCGTTAATAAATTGATTATTGATTAGACACTTGATATATTTTACAAAAAATAAACCATACGTTAGGTCATAGTCAGGCAAAGTTGCTAATTAAAGGAATTTCTTAGTAAACTCAAAAATCTATAAGTTGCTTAATACAATCAGTCTTTTAGGAAATATAAACTGCAGACAAACAATAATACTGAAAAGGTATTTCGCAGACCTGAGGTCAAACAACAATCAGATAGAAAGCATACGATCGCTCACTGTAGCTGTTGAGCTCTTCCAGGATAGCTAACAAAAAATCTTGGTTTACATCATGGTTGTTAGACTTAGAGTCTGAGGATTCTTCTTTGGCCAGTTGACATCTCTGAATTACTTTACTTATCAGTTGTTAACCACCAATACATCCTAATGAAAATCAAATCGTTGGTGCAATCGGCTCTGGAACTGAAACAAATTGGTGTTGGCAAATGAATATCACAAGCGAGTTATTAAAACAGGACCAATTTTCAAGTTAGGCTCGGATTTTCTAAAACTACAGCTATCGGATCAAACCATTCCTGTTTTTGAAACCTTCTCAATGCTTTTTGGGCAACTCAGACATTTTAGGCTAGGCAGGTTTTTCCCGGTTTACTGCTTCCTACCAGCTAGCCGGCGTTCTCTACACAGCTATGTTTTCTAAATCAGTAAAGTTTTTTATATAAACAATTATTTGTCAAACACCACGCTAACAACAATATTAAAAGTGAAAATGCTGACAGCGACAAAATCTTGCAGTAGGTAACATAGGATTTTTAACTTTAAAACGTCAAACTACAGTATACATCTTTGTATTTTAATCATGTGTTTGAAAGTATTCTCGAAACACAGATGGAATAATCTGATCATTTTAAGTATAAACGAATATTTTAATCATTCTAGAAATCCTTTAATAAAGAATTGCAAGCTGTTACTGCATAGTAATTATGTATTAGCTAAAAGTTATGAGAAACTTTTCCATGTCAACCCAATTGCAATAAACTATAAATAATTTAAAAGCTGCTTGTAATTAGTTTTTGTAGACCGATATAAGTTTTTATTTTGCATACTAATAGTTATCAGGAGTAAAAGAAATCTCACATTACTAAACGTAACAAGAGTCCTGTACTCTAGGAGAAGATCGACGAATCAATTAGAAATCATCCTATTAAAGTCAAGTTATGCACAGATTGTATAATTAATTAATTTAAATCACCTTTTAATTACCTTACTCCAATTCATTTTAAAATTACAATCAGGATAAGTTAAAAACTTATTTGCAAAGTAACACCATTAATTTAGTTCGTAAATTATTTTATTTTTCAATTTATTAATCTAAAGCACAGACAGAACAACTAATTACAACTCGATATTGCCATATGGTGAACACTTTAGACATGTTAATTATACAAAATCTAACTTTATCATTACTCGTTTCAAATATAGTTTATAATTAATTATACCGAATCAGCGTTTAACGCAATGCAAAAATAAAGCAATTCGACTTACGTTGCATATCCGTAATGCTACTGTGCTTTGATTATTATGGGTAGGTTTCAGCAGGATATGACATTCTGTAAATAAGTAGATCAAGGTTTATTAACGTAGAAAGAAATTTAATAAAGATTTACAGATCAGTATGTGATATAATCAAATACTTTAACGGTTATTTACTGCAATATGAAAGAACGTTCAACACTTACTGTAAGGTATAAGAAAAAATATAGTTTGGCCTTCGGCACTTAAAACATCCAGTAAGTATTTTAGCACAGATTTGTGTAGTTTAATAAAAATATCTGTGATGAAAGTAAAATTTAATAATAATTTAAAATTATTAATGCAGTCTGTTTTCAATTTGGTACTATGTAAAGACATTTATTTCTTGTTTCTTAAATAAAAATTAAAATTAATGTTTGGGCGTCTATTTCAGAATTTCAGATATGAATGAAAAGTAACAAACTTATTAAAGAAACAATTAATTTAAAAAGAGGATGCCTTGGTTAATTTAATTGATTATTATAATCACCTTACAAGATTCCAAGTGCAATGCCAAAATGAATATAATCAAAATTTTTTTGTCCTTGGGAATATGATACATTTCTATGCCCTTCTAAGTTTTGATTCTGAAGAAACAGCTTTTGGCCGTTATGAGAATTCACAATGGATAACATCACTGTAACTGTGGGTAACTATGGATGGCTTAATTTTGTAAATAATGTCCTTCAAAACTGTGGAAATTAAATCTTTGGATTTTCATTTTCCTGAAGCTGATGATGCAGTTGATCAGAAATCTGGAATTAGGATGATAGAGAGGGTTAATTTTCTCTGTGTCTGGGTATTAGTCAAAAAAGGTGAAAAGTATCAAAGACTTTGTTTTCTGTTGGATTGTTAACATTTTAAGGTAAGAGTTTCTCAGACGAAGCATCTTAAAAGACAACTGAATCTGTAATCTATAACGGAATAAACTAATGTCTTGCTTGTAAACTAAGCAAACATCAGACTAAGAAGTAGTTTATTGTTTTCATTTTCCCTTTTTCTCTCCAAACGTATGTCACTTTTTTTGTACAGATCGACCACACACGAGTATAAGCGCATCTTACAGATTAAGGTGAAGGCCACCAGAAGTGTCTAAATATAAACTATACCTTGGTAATTTACCATTGCCCATCTAAGGAGAAACAAAAGTCCGGTGGAAATTAATAACTAGCGTAAACCACAGTTGCTTTAACTTTAATTCTTATTATAATTGCTGTAATTGCTCGTACAATTTCAGCTAATTATTAATTTATCAACTGTCTTACAAGTAAACAAATAGAAAAATACTGCATGTTTGTAAAAGTGACTCTTAGGATACGTAGACGACTAATAGAGAAAGTTTGAAGCCTAATTCTTTATGACTAAAAATAACAGCGTCTAAAGTTTAATAAAGATCTAACTGTAAAGACAATCTGACAGTCCATGGTTGTTGCCTTATTAGATAAGTATTGTAAGACAAAAATGGCACAATTAAACAATATACAAAAAAAAGAACAGTAATTGCAAAACTACAAAGTTTAATGGACTAATGGCCCGTACAACACGACTTAGAGAATTATACAAGGCATGATTGAAACAAAATACTTTTCCAAAACATGGGAAAGTTGCAGGAATAGTCTGAGCATTGAGAGTAGAAAAGAGGGGTTTAGCTCCATTAGTCTGCAGCTCGTTTATGCAAGACTATAGATAAATTCTTGACTAAACGCTAAGTTACATTATTGAAATCCAAAATTATTACTCTGAAAGGCAGTATGGCTTCTGAGTCAATAAACCGCGATCCATGATATTTAGACTCTGGGCACAGAAAACGCTTTCAATGCTGCTTGATATGTTAGCATAGAAGGACGTTTACATATTTGCAAAACTAAGAAACTCGAGGAAGGCAAAGATGGTCCTTTATCAAAGAAAACTGTAATTACTGACGGGGAGTATCACAAAATAGATATTGGGGGTCCTACAGATTCGTCCTTTGGGCCTGTATTATGTCTAATACTAATGAAAGTTCGTTTGAAGCATTGAACGCTTACAGACAAAAGCAATACAATAAATGAAATACAATGCAAACCTTAGCATATGATCAACTTCTTGTTCAGTATATTTGGAAATTCTGCAGAACGGATTGAGAAGAAATAGACAACTATGTGTGCAGCGAGTCAAGGATGAACTCAAACAATAAAGAACCGACTCGATATTAAAATGAAGCGACCAGAGAATGGAGATCGAAAAGACAATTAGCTACTTAGAAGTGTAGATTGACATCAAAAGTTTTGTGGGAAGAAACGGCCAGAGTAGCTGCAAACGCTGCAGTGGGTTAACAAGGAAGATATTTGAGTTAGAGAAAGCCTATATTTTAATATGTTTTGGAAATTTGGGGAACAAGAACCGCAGATTTCAAAGCACCAACTACTTTGGATTTAAGTGCATAGAACGAACAGTGTTTTAAGAAAAACGAAAGCATACAACCTAGAACGGAAGGCTGAAGTTTACGAATTATCGCATTTCAATAAAATATGACTTGTTAGTTTCGAAATAGAAACCGAAGGAGACATGAAAAAAAATAATATTTGCATTTTTACAAACGGTCTAAAACAGACGGCAGAGTACGACCTACGGCGATTGCATATGAAGATGAAGGACGAAGCAAGTCAGACTTCCCAATCATTTTACGGTGTATCAAGCTAAGCTACTTGCATCTGCACTGCAAACGATTTCTGCTTACTGACATAAAAAAAAATAGTTTTGATCATTTTTAATAAAATACTAAGCCACGAAAACAACCATTATCCACCAAACTTGTACCAGCCTATCACTTAAAGACTAACTTTACACTGATTCACAAGTACTTTTTTTGTAATCACCACTTAGGTTTGGAGAACGAGCGTGTCAAAGAGTAAAAAAAAAACCTTTTCTGGGCATAGCCATTTTTTAGAACTCAAAGACTACTCATTCTTGTTTATGTCATCCCCCTTGGGCTTAATAGGGACCCTGTACTGTCCTTGCTTGACAGAAGACGTAGTGGGCGTAAATGTTGGGAATTAAGGAATTGGAATAGAAAGACTGTTTTTGGGGATACCCTGCCGTTATTTCAAACTGACCAAAGTTGAGTTTGGCTTTATAAGAGTGAAAAAGGGGCGGGTGGGGTATATATTAAAATCCTGCTTGGGATGTTCATTCTCATTGAAGTCCTGTCTACAATAACTGGCAAAAAAAATTTCTTCAATGGGCCCAGAATTGTAGAGTAAAAACAAGAACAGTGAGGAAGATAGAACTTGGCGTATATACTTATGTGTAGTCCAGTCATGTTAGGATTTACCTGGAAATAATTCCCCGAAGACTATAATTTGCATATGCATAGTACTAGTGCCAGGTAATGACATATCAAAAATCAGCAGTCTTGCACATTGTGCCACGAGCGTCATCTTGGGAATTGGCAATCGATTTACGGTTTCTCGACCATATACTACTAATGGTTGGAAATATAAAAAAAGATTTCAAACAAAAAATGAAAACTATCTTAAGAGACATATTTTTGGTGAGAATAGTTCTATTCGTTTCTGCAGTGGTTACTGAGTTATTGGGCAGGAGAAATATTTTTAAAATCAGCATTCTTTATCAGCAGAAATTGCAATTTCGATTGCACATCTGCCAACCGACATTTCTAAGTCGTAGTAAAACTAGATTTTTAACAACTTTGGAAAGTGGAAGTGGAAAAACTGTGACCGTTAAAATTGTAAAATTCTTCAAAATCGGGTGTTCCCTGTCCCATAACCTTAAAACTATTGTAGATAAGAAAAGAAAATTCTTACCAAAAATAAGTATTTTGAGACGATCTTGATTTTTGTTTAAATTTTGTTTTGATATTTTTAAACGTTAATGAAATATGACTGAAAAACTGCCGTTTTCCAAGAAGGCGCATGTACCAGTCGGCAAGCTCAGTGCATGTTGCATAGAGGATGTTGAGGGTTTAATAATAAATAACAGACATGTTTTAGTATGTAAAAAGAGGTTAGGTCTTGGCTGGCGTAAGAGGTGTTGAAGTTAAAGTTGCCGAAGCAAGGGATGCAACAGGACAAAAGAGCAAACACAAGAGGACAAACACAGGAGAGCGAGTAACACAAGAGCTCGTGTTTTTATATGCGCGATTATTGATTTTTTTCTTATGGCAAGGTCTACGAGAAGGGGTAGCGACGAGTATTGGTTGTGACGTGGACTAATGACGAGATTTCGGGTTCTTGCACTTCATGCCTGGTATCACCAGTACTGCGCTTTCAAGTGATTGTGCTAAAAACGGGAAAAGTCTGGAAGCCACGTGTTGTCCACTGCGGTTATTACGTACCGATTTTTTTTTCTGGTATCAAGAGTTTTTATATTCAAATGAATGATTCCTAAAATTAAAGAAAACACCAACCTGGTTTTAACAGAGCCTTAAGTTAAATTCTGGTACAGGCTCATGAATACTATTATAAGAAATCAAAATTATTTTAGAAGTTTCATGACAGATAATCGCAAATACCAAACTGATTTCTTCATAAGTAAAAATATTTCTTGGGATATTTCCTGCTCTTGTAGGGGGTAAACTATTTCCAAAGAAGATTGAGATGCCGTTGTTGCGTTTCTGAGAAACCTTGGAGACAAAATTGGAATTATCAAAAGGTTAACTGCTTTCGCCTTGGTAGAAATTTGTTCTTCTTCTTTTGAATCAGTTACTTTTTGGTCGTTGTAAAAAACTACTATGTTACATCAAGTAATACGTATTTTGATTTCTTGGCAATGTTTTTGATTAGAAATCATTTTTGATCAAAGAATCACATTACTATGATGAATCTCCTATATACTCTCTATTTTTCTTGCATTAGCAGGAGGAGCTGCCTTCAATTTTTGACCAGAATGTTATCCTATCTAGAAACTTAATGCTCAAGGATTTTGAGGAAAATTGTTTTAGGCTCCCCAACGGGCATTGCTATTGTATCTCATTCATTGTTAGAGTAAGTATTAGAGCCCCCATATTTTATGAGTTCTTGGTTGGCCCTCGTTCGTTCAGTTCGACACTGTCTATCATGTATACCGAAATGTGAGTTCTCACTGTCAATGCTTTAATATTTCAATAATCTTGTTGTTTTGATAGTTTATTATATTGACTGTACCTCGTATGCTTTGCCTATTTTACAAATACACAAATATAGTAATAATTAAGGTTACTAATTTTCTTTAATAGTTATCTACTATTATATTATGGTTAACGTGTATAGTGAGATTAACTTCTCTGATGCAGTTTTCAAAGTTTTCTATTATTTGTCTAAAACAGTGTAAGTATCGTTATAACTATTCATTTTATGTATCATAACAATTACTGACACAATATTTGCTAAATTAATGTGGATTATAGACCATTTGACGTGATCGTGAGAACTCAATACCAGTAGCTTAAGAATGTTATTACTGTTCAGCAATTTTCTAGTGGAATAACGTTTAAGTGCATGACAGCGTCTCTTTCCTTTAACACTCGCAATATCGCCTCTGCGTTAATTGCAAAATGGAGGTGGATTGGGCAAGAGGAAATATTATTTAAATATTCTAAATGCTTGGTAAAAACGCTGCAACCGACAAGCTCCGTGAAAGTAGAATAAACCTGTATTTAAATTTATTTGCATGTTAAACAAAACGTACTAAATACTTATTAATGCTCGACAATATAATTACAATTATAAAAGCCAATAAAAGTGACAACACCACCAAAGTTTGTTTGATCGAAGAAAAACGTTGTTTGTGTGTGGTACAAAAAAGCAAAAAAGATTTATGTAGTCGTTAATATTTGGTACTGTAAAAGCCAATTTGCAAAACCTGTCGTTTCCTGGGCACATAAAATATTATAGTGGCCTACTACGTCCTTTTTTAGCAGCCGGTGTAGTACGTCCATTTACTAACGCACGTTCTCCCAAGATATACTTTCGAAATGTGATCGATTTTTTCTTGCATCGTGACTGCGTAACTCTAACACAATTTTCTTTAGTACACGACATTGCTAGTTGTGACCTCAGGGCCGTTATGAAACGGATATCCAAGTATTATACCATTTGTACACCATGCTAATACATTCAAATAAGTGGTGACCTGTAGGTTACATTATTATGAAACTTTCATATTTGATTTTCCAGTAAAATTGTTCTCGTGATTTTGCAAATTATTTTTCTAATTAATTATAATTTCGAAAACCCTTGGACAATTCTAAAATGATTTCGAAAAAGCAAAACGGATGTGTTTTAATAGTTCATGACGTGGTCTATAATAATTATTTTATCTTAAAATCAAAAATTGAACTCACCTAACTAGATACTGCAGTGTAGTATTTTAATAATATGGGCGTGAAAAACTGAATCATACTTCATACGCATGATAAATTGAGTAAGAAAATTCTTAACCACAAATTTGTGGTTATATCATAATTATTACGATCTGTTGAAACATTCCTGAAGTTTTTCTGAATACTTTTTATTAATAAATTTTGAAAGAAGGTCAAAGTTAGAGGAAAAAAGTACTAAAACTAATATTTGGAAATCTTTAAAATATGTAGCAAGCTTGAAATAAAAGAGTTGCCACAACACAAAACTTTTTTCTGTAACACAAAAGAATTTTGTTTAAGTTAAGAAAAAAGTTATGAAAGATAATTAGCAAAACCGCATTTACCAATTGACGGATGATTGGCAGATATAATTGATGTAATTTAGGTATGACGATTGTTATTTAAAGCAAAGAAACGAACAGATACTACAAATCGTTTAAATACTTTGTTTAAAGAAAAATTTTAAATTATGTGGTTCGCGGTTTTTTTCTTTCTGGGCAATGCAAATTCACCCTTGGTTACTTCTACCTAAACTACACCCGGGTTAACAAAGAGCCAATTAATGAATAAAAAATTCTATCAACGCATAATTAAAGTATTCACGAGCGTTTCATCATTTTGCTTAAAGAATTTAATAATTAAAATTTAAGAAATTTGTAGAAAGGTATGCAGGCGGTATTGGAATATTTTTATAGATTTACATACATACTTTTAACGTCAAGTTTTTCCGGATTTAATAATAATAATCGAAAATAGTACAGTTTAAGGTCAGCCTTATTTAAATACATATGTGTGTAAAAGCATTTTTTTACTAGGCACGTTCTCGCCCCACAGCTACAATTTAACAGTCATTTTCTTTTATATTTTGGGGGTTACACCATTTAACACTATTTAAGGACATGCAATAGGAAGAGTTATTACTGTTAGATTAACTTGAAAGAAATATATTATGAATAAAATAATATAAAACGCATAGTTTATTAGAGTATAACTTATTCTGCTCACAATCACAACCACAATCCTGCATTAAACACATTATAAATCCACTACAGACTAATTAGTGTGAATAGGAGTAGCAAAATAGATACATTATACTCGGCCTAATTAAATTAAAATCAGTATAGAACCTGGTCTTGCTAGTTTTAAAATTTTGAATAGATACGAGTATTTTAGCAGATCTAAAACAGGACATTGATAAAGATCTACAAAATTCTGAAGTAATAGAAAACTTGAAAAGTTGTTTTTTCCTGAAAGAATTTTGTCTCCAGCTTGAAGGAAAATTTTACGTTCCCTCGATAATTCAGGTTCAAAAAACAATGAATTAACCAGAGTTGGGCTGGTTGTAACCAGGGTGGTTTTAATCGGAGATTCCACGTGTTGGAACTGCCAAAGTTGTAATGACTTTCTGTTTTTCTTTAGCGAGTACCCATTGGAGTATGGCACAAGCGTTGAGACTATCAAACTTTTCACAGTACTTTCTCCAGGAATTCGCTTTTGGCCTTCCTTCTGTTCTTGCTTTGCTGAACAGCTTGTGCATTATTTTTCTGTTTTCATAGAAACCCTTGTTTAACTCAACTGTTTTGGCTGCGTTCCTTTCTATGTGAACACAGTTTCTGTTTTTGGCTCCAATGATTACCTTCTCTATTTACTTTACAGCAATTTCAACATTTTATCTGTCCTCAATGTTATCATTGACCCTCTCAAGGTTTTGATTAAGCTCTGTCTTGAACATACATCGGCACAGGAGCCACCCATGATCTGAATTGGCTCCTATAAAGACAAATTTATTAGCAGAAACTAATTTTAAAGTAGATATCTGATTATTGATCAAAATAATTTAGTTCTGATAATCAAGCTGTAAAATATACCAACGTGAATCAATTTGGTCAATTTGGCTCTGTGCCCATGTACGGTCTTGAAAGAGCTTCAAGGATTTCTTGTAGTACACCAACCTTTCTTTCTAAAATTTCATAATATCAAAGCGGATATGTCTGTGATCTGAACCACTTCCTTCATCATACATTTACCGATATACCGCTAAATACTCAGGAAAGTTGCCTGGTGTCTCGGAGGCTCCGTTAGTTAGTAACACTCTCATTCTCGTGTCATTCATTGCTTTGACATAGAACCCCTAACAATCTGAAGTTAGAAAAGTCGTTTTTGACTCTCCGGTCTAGATCCACCGAGCTCCGTTTAAAAAGCGCCACCTCGTGAAGGATGCAGTCTTGTGAATTATACCTCTAGGACTATACCCCATTTCTGTCGGCGTTTATAGCCATTGCGGTATGACGAAATCTTCGACGCCTTCGCTGCATGAAAACTCAAGCCACTCCAAAATTTTTCAGCGCCACTCCTATTAAGTTTGTCTGTCTACGGGCCCGATAAAATCGCAAAATAATAGGTTACTCCTGTAAAATAGGAACATTAACATACGTCATCCCAATTACAGACAAATAAAGAGAAATACAGATTTTATTTACTAAAGATGCTACTATATAAGAATCGAAGGTCCTGTATTAGCAAAAAAATAATAATGAAATAGAAAACAAAAACACCTGATAGGAAAGCTAAAAGCTCTATAAATGTGCTTTTATTAAGTGAAATCGGGACGTTACTTTTGTGAATGACTGTACATCACTGTGGAATTTTATATTAATTAGATTTATGATTTTATGAATTTATGAAAAAAGCTTGTAAGATTACGTATATAGACGTATATAGCAAAACGTATAAAGCAAGATTCCAGTTAAATTTAAACTATTTTTGGGCTGTGTAAACCAGTTTGGGTCACTGACTTGGTCTAAACTAAAAACAGTGGATTTTTTCAATCTTGGAACCAGCGTATGTGTTTTTACCAGAAGACAGCATGTCTGGGGGAGTTTGGAGAATGTTTACAAACAGGAGTGGTGAATTTGCATAAACGTTTTTTCTAGTGTGAAAGTATGAACTGCGTTTGGAATAACAGTAATGATCTGAAAAACTATGCAATTGATATCTTTTACTGTTTAAAAATGATTCTCGTAAAGTGTACCTGTGATATACTTCTAGAGAGAAGAGGTAGTCGGTGACCAAAGCAACACATTCCAAATTTTGAAAATGAACGATCGGAATGTCCAAAATAAAAATATGATCATTAATTGGAGACGCTAGTGAATGATACATTTGAGGTTGGTAATGAAGATTAGACAATTAGCAAGCCGTTCATCCTTCAGGTTACTCGACCTGTCCTAGAAATCAGTATGATTGAAGTTGAAATTATATATTCCAACGGTCTGTCTAAAGAAAGCCACATACTGAAGAAATTGTTTAAAAAGTTCAAGGAAAAGAAGATGCAGATGGGACCACTACTCGACAAATGGATGGAATCAACACAGACGTAAAGTTGCAAGAATTACACTGAAATCTGAAGATCAGAGGGAGGAAGCCTACTGGGAATTACAAGAGTCACTTAGAGGGATGCGGTGATACCACCGACAGTGTCCTCGCAAAGAACATGCAACCCCACTAAAGTAAATGAGTGTAATGGTTTTTAGATGTGTTTCAGGTAGAGAGAGAATATGGACATGATCTATATTTTCTACGAGAAGACATTTAATTAGGGCTAACCGCATCGAGACTCAAATTCATTATGAAAAGAAAATAACTGAAAAAGAAGTCTGATGATAAATCTTTTTTGGATGTAGGGAAAAAGAGATGAACTAGGTTTGCAGCTTGGATATGATGGATGGATGAAAAAACTTGATAAACGTGAGTTTGTTGAGTTGGGAAAATGTTGGGAAAGAGTTACGCAAAATAAGAAACAAAGCACTGACTTTACATTCTGAAATCGTGTTGTTAAACTCACAGCATTTGCCGCATTGAATCGTCTGAGGTTTAGAAACGTTGGGCCGCTATGTGTGATGGAGCACCTTAAAGGCTTTAGTCAAGAGCGCACCCAATGACACTTTGCAAGTGGAGAGCACATATAGTAGCCGTGCTGTTTTCGATCTTTAGGATGGACCTAGGGCCGGCATAACCGATAGAAAGATTGAATCGCTCCCCAAAGACAACTAAATCTTTGGGTCAAGCAAAATTAAAAATCAACAAAGAACGCTTAATGGTTTTACATTGAATGTAATGTGTCTAACAGGTATTTCAGTCCTAGACAGCTATAAAGTATACTTAAAATCGTTTCCTCTAGCCTTGAAACGTCATTTAAAATGAAAAATATTTTTGTTAGTCTGTGTTTCCTTTTAAAGAAAACTCAAATAAAAACGACAGGGTTGTAAAATTTCTGTTTTACACATGACATCTTTAAAGTTTGCTATCTCTGTTGTACTTATTCTTACTCATTTATCAGTGACATAATAACCAAAGAAACTGGAATCGGTGTCTATTCTGGTATCTCTAAGGATCAGTGGATCTGCAAGAGCTTGGAAGTTCAGAAATGTTCGGAGTTTTGTAAGAAGAATCGGAAGAATTTAGAATCTTATAAAGTTCAGAAGTTAGAAAACTCCTTAAAGTCTACAGAGATCTTCATATTTGCTTTATAAACAATATCACGTGACTCCGCGGAATCTAAAAGTGCACAAGGAACCCACAAAGATCTGATGCTGACAAGAATCAAGAAATGCTCAGAAACATCGGGATTCACAAAAAGGGCTTTGTAAAAAGACAAATAAACGTGTCTGATGACCTATCAGAAAAAGTATTGTCGATCTTAACTAAGTACCATTTGCTCTATGAATAGGTTCGACCTGGATAAAAACCTTTTTTAAGGTCATCTACTGGCTAATCTATTCTATCATAACTTTCCAATATTTGATTATGGAATATTATTTTATTCTCCATTTTAAACTGCCTTGTAATAATAAAAATGTATTTCTAAGATGGTAAGATATAGATCCATTAAAATTTAAAACAACTGAGAGCATTATCAAAGATGGCCAAAAGCCTAGCTATAGGCCTGGAAGGACCACGTGCACGAAAACGAAATTTTCTTTTAGGAATGAACAGTCTTTACATCTTTCATTGTAACGTTTAACTAGACGCCATGGATGATGTAAGAAAGACGGTCTTAGATGAGCCTTGCTAATTCAGGGGTTGAATTGTCGCAGAAGAGGTCCTGTTACATAAAGGCTCGAGTACTGAAAGTCTCTTTGAGTTGTTCTCCCTAACGTAAATCAAAAGTCTTACCAATTTCACAGTCAACAGCTTTTAGATGTAAGGAACAGTTTGTTCAATTTCTTGAACCTAAAAAATAAGCAGCTAATCTAATAAATGAAACTAGAAAAGTAAGCTAGATGCCAGCAAAACAAAGTTCCAGCTTTTTTTTGGTTATGATACTAAGTATTCTATAGCTTGGACAAGAAGTCTGTAACTGTAAAAGCCACCAAAAGCCTTTCAAACAAGATTATCTAATATATTTTCTAAGTGTAAAATAGTAATTAGACGATAATAACTTAATTAGAATTTTATAGATAATGAAAATCAAGCACAGAAGCGTTATTTTAATCGCTTTAACTTTTTTATAACACAAAGCTTTGACATTTTAATTAGGTAGGTATCAAGCTTAATGTAACAGCAAAATGGATACAAGATGCAATATCCTTTTACATAATTTTAATTTGATTTAGCCTGTATTTCTTATTGCATAACTATTACTGAATTGAAATTGTATGATATAAAATGTAATACTGATTTACTAGAATATCGAAAAGGGTATTATCATGTATCGTAAACACCTTAAGTGAAACTGCTAGGTATAAATCAGAGTTTCAGTAGAAACCATCTGTTAGAGTTTAACGACTACTATAAGTGTTAGTAAGTGGTAATTGAATTATATGAGCGAACCTATTATTGCTCCGAAGAATAGATATACTTAACAAAGTTGCTTTGATTATAAACAGGTTTTTAACAAAATTGCTGTAAAATGTTAATAATTTAACAACATAACGGAGATTTAAAAGTCGAATTGATTATTTGTAAGCCATACTCAATACGATTTATATTGCCTTAGTTTATAGCTTTACTTGTAATAACTACAATTTTAGTTACTTTATTGCTGAGAATTGCAGTAAAAAAAAACACCTTTAATAATGTGCTATGATCGCTAGAAATGAGATACTTGATACTTTAAAATTAATTATTATTAGCTAGAATCCTTCTGTGAAATCTGACTTTCTTGATAATTTTACTTCCTTGCCTATAAAGTGTGTGTCATGTTTTATTTGTCATTTTCTTTACTTAGTTTATTTAACAATTAAGTAGATAAGATCATTTTTATTTAATTAGTAATTCCTACTGATTTTCCGCGGCTTCCAAAGTTGTCATCAGAGATTTATAATTTTCTCAAATTCCAATGTATAGTAAATCCTTACCATTTGGTTTTACTAATTTCACAACCTCCTACTTACGACCTAAGACCGCCAGTTAAACCTAGTTTGATGCACATCACCCATTTTACTGATATGTTTCTTCTAAGCTAACAACATTATTATACTTAACAATTATCAATTTCCTCCAAACTAATGACATGCAAACTCTAAAAATCTGTTTTAATTAAAAACCTCAGGTACCCCTAAAGACTCTAAGCCTTTTAGACAGCTCTTGCTCCAACTAGCAAAGTTTTTCGGTTTTTTAGCGATACATTTATTTTTTTTAGATCTCCGTTTGGTTTGACTAACAAATAGACGGATTGGGGAAGTTTCAAGATCGACCTAGAAAGAAAAATACCATTAACTGCACCTCTGAAAAATGTTGAGCAGCTAGAAGCAGAAGCTCAGTTATTTAATGAAGTAATACAGCCTGTAATAACACCCCTGTAATTACTGAAGGACACAATTATCCCAGAGAAATTAGAGAATTAATCAATGAAGAGCGCAAACTGAGGACAAAATTGCAACAGTCCAGAGCGCCAATAGACACAACTAACCTCAATAGATTAGCACAACAATTGAAACGCACAATTAAAGATATTAAAAAGGAATTGATAGGGCTGCACTTGGAAAATCTAACAGCTAACTTAAACCAAATGTAAATCAAGATAGTTAACCGAGATAGGATAAAGCAGTTCAAATAGAAGAAATTAAATCAACTTTCCCTAAAGAAGTAATAAACGAAATCAAAGAAAACATCAGCCACAAAAAAGCTCATGACTTTGATTTAATTACTGGTAAGATACTAAAAAGACTCCCTAGGAAAACTGACCTACCTGATTAATGTCGTCTACAGACTGAAATATGTGCCCAGACTATGGAAAGCAGCTGAAGTCATTATGATTGCCAAACCAGGAAAACCTCCTCATGAAGTTTCTTCATACAGACCAATATCGTTATTACCCGTACTGTTGAAACTGTTTGAAAAGCTTCTACTCAAAAAAATTAAATCCATTATTATTCAAGTTAAAAATCTGATTCCCACACATCAATTTGGGGTTAGAATCAAACACTCAACAATCGATTAAGTACACAGAATAATTAACATAATTGAGAAATCACTCGAAGAAAAGAAAGTTTGATAAAGTGTGACACGAAGGCTTAGTACATGATCTCAACCATATTCAGAAATATTAGAGTCCTATATATCAGAAAGATATTTTAGAATTGAGCAAGAAGATACCAATTCAGACTTAAGAGAAATTCCACAAGAAAGTGTATTGGGTCCGGTCCTGTACCTGCTATAAACGTGTGACATTCCTGTACTAGAAAACGACATTATCGCCACCTTTGCGGACGACACTGCCATTCTAGCAGCAGGAAACACTAGTGAAGAGGCCTCTAACAAACTCCAAGTAGCAGGTAATCAAATTCACGAATGGACCAATAAATGGAAAATTAGGCTGAACGAAACTAAATCCGTTCATATCAACTTCACCAGTAAAAGAGTACGGAGTAATCCATTTAAGATGAACGATACCCAAATACCATATGCAGATACTGCAAAAAAAGTAAGAAAAAAGAGAATAACTTGGAATAAGATACAAAATGTACTGGATGATTGGAAGGAATTCCACTCTGTCTGTACATAATAAGCTCCTACTTTGCAAACAAATGCTAAGATCTGTATGGACTTGTATGGCCGTCAACTTTGGGGCTGTACCAGACCAAGCAACATCGCGATAATACAGAAATTCCAAAACCAAATAGTGCGGAATATCGTAGATGCTCCTTGGTACGGAAGAAACAGTAACTTCCATCAGGACCTAGACATGGAAACTGTGGATAAAGTTATTAAGAAGGTAGCAGAAAGTCGAGGCCATCTAGTTCCTCGACAATACTTTTTAAACTGTTTGGTATCGTTATCTACCATGGGAAAATTAGTTTTGGTATTTATTTTACAGTTGAATCAAAGCTTTTTGTCATAAACAGTGATAAACCAGGGCATTACATAAGCTTGCTAATCTTCTCTTTTACTTTGACTGAGCATTGTATACCAAGAATGAAACGAGACAACGTGATGAGACAATTTTAAGATTGTCACCTCAGTAATATAAAAGAAAATCTCTTTTTTTATATTCGATAAAACGTAGGAACTAAAATATATACAGGAATTATATTTCTCAATAGTTTACGGATTTAACAGTGTGACACATCTAAACATAGATGTCGTAAATTGCAGCTGTCAAACATTACTATACAGGATATGAGGTAAAAGATAATTGTAACACTTAATTCACTTCGTTGCTAGAGAAATCAGTCATTGGATATTCCACCTTTTTTTTATTTATCCTCACATCTGTACCGGAACTATTTCAAAAATCGTAACCTTATGATTGTATATTAATGATCAACAATTACAATAAATTTTTAGAAATTAATCTCCATGAAGTATATACACGTTATCCAAAAGAAACGAAAGATAATTTCCAATTGCATCACCTACATGCAAGTTCATTCATTTTCAAATATAAACACTTGTTTGTGGCAATGTAAATAAACGATTCACCTGATCACCATGATCACGATTTGTATATTCTCCTTGCTAAATGCACCTGATGAACTTGAACGTTGTTGAACTATAAAGAAGAGACAAGTTATGTTTCTAACGAGGACATTAAGTTATGCAAGAGTGATGCACTTGTCTGTTACCATCATGACCTTCGTGCTACCTTATAATGAGGTTCATAGTAGAAGTGCGTGTCCAAATAAAACATTGACAATGGATTCTCTGACTTTGCTGTAAACACATATGTTACATATGTTAAGTGAAAGTTTTAAGTGTCATCTTTGATTTCCCTTTAATTTTATTATAGATTGGTTGTCAAAGATTAATAATAGAATCCCAATTAAGTAATAGAGATCCGTTATTAAGCAGCACGAATGTCTCTTGGACACGTATCGTTTTTTTTCTGTGAACTCTAATACAGGAAGTTTACCTACATTTTCTGCTTCTCATAAAGGATTTCTAATGAAGAGAAATTTTTAAAAACCAGTCGTTGTGACACGGGGGTAGTAAACAAAATCAAATTTGCATAAAAACTGTAAATCAATTTTTTTGTTCTTCTTATTTCTGATTATCAAAATCAAGAAAGTCTAGATGCGTCATTTATTAAAAAAAAAATTAAACAACCGACGAAGAAATTCTTATTGATGTTATATTTTTCTGCAATACATGAAAGTTTCTATATACCGTTTTCAAAGTTGACATATGGTATACAATCATTTTTAAAAGGTGACATATTTAAGACGTTTCTCTTGACCTTTGTTTTGTTCAATTTTATGAAATATCTCAATATACTATTTGTAAAATGTTTTGGTGATGGAAAGTGACCTTGACAGATTTATGCCACTAAGAATCTTCCATACTCTTCTAGTTTATTGTTGAAATATAATAATCAAGTGTTAATTCCCGTTAATTGAATATTTCTTGTATTTAAACATTTTATGTTATAATCTTTTTTTTTAATTCTCTCATCATTTTACAAAACAGCATCAACAAAATTTCATTTCCCATTTAGTTTTCGTTCTGTTTTGATATGTTGAAAGACCGTAATAAGAATTTCTCTTGAAGAACCTATCAAAGCTGAAGAAGAAAACCTAAAGCTGTCTTCGCTAAGAACTTGAAAAACTTGTGCAAGACATAAAAGACGCAGTTCTAGTTTAAGGTTTAGAAGTTTATTTACAGTTACATAGGCCTATCTTTTATAAATAAAATAAAAAATTAGCAAATAAAATTTAAAAAATGCAAAGTGCAAACAATGTAATAGCAATAACTTCCAAATAATCAAAAATGTACTACACAAATTTTCATAATACTGATAGCAGAAGTAATTTTGCTGTTTAGACAATCTTGATCTTGCACTAACCTTGAAAATCCTCCATTTCTTATGTGCTTTTGAAGCTAACTGAAGCACCCTTGGGGTCATTTAATGGTCTGTTAGAAGCATTTATGGTCATTCTAACATTGCTTCAAATCATTTTTAAAACTTTAGGCCAATCCCAGTATGCCTAAAAAGCGTCATAGTTGCTGCAAGGTCGAAGCCATCTGAAGAACATTGTTTTTTGGTATGTTCAAGCATCAGTTTATAACTGTTTAGCATTTATTTAAAATCATTCCAAAATCTTCAAGTGACGGGGGTGCATAAAGGCTAAACAGAAAACATTTTTTAAAATCTATAAAACTTTTCCCGCTATAGATGGTTAGCAATTCTTAATTAGCAAAACTCCTCCAAAACTGACCGACGATATTTAAAGTAAAATTAAAGCACTGTATGATTGGCTTACTACACATATCAGAAAATATTCGTGACATACTTGTCTGCATGCAATTCAGTGCTAGAGAATCTGCAAGGATCCTGTAACACTTCATGCTGATTTGTATGATTTTCATGAGTTTCGCTAGAGTCCTTCAATTATACTTGCTAAAACGCGTCGATTTTGTTTTGGAGGGGTACATTTAATAATCTACTCCAGTCAGTTGGGAAACTTTCACCCTCCCCCCCAATCACCTCCATTCCAAAATTTCAAATGACACTACCCCATGTGTGATACAACATTTTAAAGGGTATAAGATTTTCAATCTTTTACATCAAAGAAAATCAAAATCGGCCCAGGCGTTCCTGAATTAAAGCCAAAAATGTATTTAATTCAATCAATACGTTTCTGTCTCTAGTTCACGAACGGCTGGACTGATTTTAATTTGCGTTAATGTAAAAGATTGAGAATTTTATACCCTTTAAAATAATTATCACACATGGGGTAGTGCTGTTTAAAATTTTGGGAGTGATTGGGGGGAGGGTGACAGTTTCCCAAAATCTTAATTGGCATTACCCCATGTGTGGTATATCATTTTAAAGGGTATAAAATTTTCAATCTTTTACATCAAAGAAAATTAAAATCAGTCCAGCCGTTCGTGAATTAGAGACAGAAACGTATTGATTGAATTAAATACATTTTTGGCTCTAATTCACGAACGGCTGGGCCGATTTTAATTTTTTTGATGTAAAAGATTGAGAATTTTATACGCTTCAAAATGATATATCACACAGGAAGTAGTGCCATTTAAGATTTTGGGGTAGGGGTGGTTGGGGGAGAGGGTGAGAGTTTCCTAACTGATTAGAATAAGTTATTAAATGTCCCCTTTTAAAACAAACTCAAGGCGTTTTAGAGATTTTTGATAATTTTACTAATTGAAGAGTTATTCAGGTGGGAAGTTTTAAAATGATCACTCTGTATATGTATGTAACTATATCGGTTACAAATTATTAGCAGCTACGTTATCAGCACATACAATTTTATAAAAGAAGCATTCAATAAAAATATGAACCTTCAACCATTTCCTCTCCCCAGAGGGTAAGAGAATATGGATACTTCTCAGCTAGTTTAACCAGTCGGTTGCCTGTAGGGGTGATCAAGAGATGTGCATGGTTTTATAAAAATACAAACATAAAATGCAAACTTATAAACCTATGCACAAATTAATTTATTAACGATTATTCTGAATCCCTCACATTGGTGGCGTTTTAATAATTGGAATTGGACAGAGACAGATAGACGAACAACCTAAACCAGTTAAATTTAACACAAACTGAAAAATCAACTAAAATTGTCCTGTATACATTGAGTTTCGCTGTTGAAATTCTAATGATCTGATATCGGGCATAAAATCGATCAGAAGAAATGCACTTACTTTCTACAGGATTTGTATAAATCAACAATTATACTAATAAGCAAAGAAATATCCCGAAGTAAATATAAACATCCGCTGGCAAATTAAACCTCTACATAAGCAACTCCAAAAAGTCTAATTAATAAAGGATCACAATAATGTAACAAAGAGTACTTAGATGAAACCATACAACAAAAAAATTGTTACAAACCCTTTAAAGGGTGTTAGTTCAGTTCGACTGATGATTTCGTCCCACCAATATTTTTGCACGACCGTATTTTAAAGAAAATATTAAGAAAATCCTTTGGCGTATCATAAATTCATTATAACCCCGATACGGCCAAATCTTAAGGCTGAATATCTTCTTCGCTATCTACGTTTTAGTCTGTTGTAAAACCTCTTTTGTATTTCTTGGACTAGGCGGAAGATAACGAATGGCAACAGTAAATTCTCCTATTCTATATATTCTACATGGCTCTCGAGCAAGTTAACTTCTTTAACAAGTGGATAAAATTTCGAGTTTTGTATAGTACTGGGCAACGTAAATATACCGATCTAGACTGCACCAACTATGTACATAAAGGTCGTTCACTGCTTGGTCGCCTTGGGTGTCTAAGCATTCTTTTATGAAGAGTCTTACACAAAAATGATCTTATAGAATGAAGAGCTTTAGAAAAGACATATTCCCATTGGGCGATGTTCTTCGCTTTTTGATTTAAGTGCCAGTTTAACAAATTTTCAGATTATTGCTTTGTAACATTCAACTTAATCATTGCCCCGATGGTTGTAAGTAGCAGGTCTACTCGTCGCGATACTATTTATTAGCAGTCAAGAATGCGACGTAAAAAAAGACGTACTAAATAACCAAAAAATGTTCTTTAGAGCTGCAATAACAGTGACTGACACTATATCTTGACAAATATTTGGATAATGTGAATATTCATTAATTATCGTTAAGATATCGTTAAGAAAAAAGTGGTACATTTGAAATCCATATTAAAACGTTAAAATGCCCTTGACAAGTTTTTCTTCAAATTTAAAGATCTTGGCTTTATTACACAACAAACTGGACAAAATGATATAATTTTTTAAGAGCTTCAAAGAAGAAGTTTTACTATAAATTCTGCGATACATTTAAGTAACTCCTGGATGACATGACACGCAAAGTCATAAGACTCTTAGTATTTCTGGCAAAAATGCGGCAAAACGCATCAGTTGCAGCATTCTCTGTTCTTGGTCTGTAGACTATATCATAGCAAAAGCATGACAGTTCTAGTCTCCTTCGAGGCTTCTCTGGACGATGATTAGTGACAACCCATAAGGTAGTGGCGCCATTTGCGTGTAGCTTCTACGATAGCACATGATTCTTTTTTTCCAAAGAATGTTTATATTCTGATCTTGTGACCGTTCTTCAAACCAACTACTGCAGATCTTCCTGTCTGAGAGAGTGTATCACCAATGGCATTATCCGAAGCATCCATTTCTAAAGTAGACATTCTTTTGATCTTGCTTTAAATTTTGAAAAGTTTTCAAGGTTTCGTCTTTGAGAAGAAATTTAGTACGGGATAAAAAAGCTATTTTCTAAGAAAATCGAGAAAGATAAGCAGAGAAATTTACAAATACATCCATAGCTTTTTTTAGTGATGCTAAGTCATTTGGAGATTAAAAATCTCGTAAAAGTTCTAATCTATCGGAATCCAGTCAAATAGTTTTATAAGTAACCAAATATATAAGAAGGCTAATAAGGAGGAAAAAGAGTCTACTTTGTATTACTCAGAGTTAAATTGTACTTACGAAAGGCATCCATAAAGCGGTTCTTATGGTGTTCTTCTTCTTCACACAGTAATATAATCGAGATAACCATAAGTGTCTGTTACCTTATGAGCACGTACAGTAACTTCAATCTCTTTCTGAAAAACAGAAAGAAAGAATTTACTATGGCTTTAAACACAGTATACAGTTTATCCTCTTCTTTAAGTAACGGATATGCATTTAACTGAGTAATAAATCTATTAATAGTTCGAAAATAATCGATCCTTTTCAAACGGTTTCCTGACAATGTTACTAGCATTTGAGCTCTTATCAGGGAAACTTGTTAATTTCAATTAGATCTTCTCTCAACAACCACTCAGTTTCGGTTTTAATAAATTTTGCATCGTTATTGGTTTGCCTACGAGATTTTATTGCAGTTGGTTCGTGTTTAGGAGATGGATTTTGCTGGTTCTATGTTAGCTGCAGTTAAACCACAAATGTTGAAAATGTAGTTTTGGGACTTTTAAATTTTGCTTCAACACTAGAACTTCTTTTAAGATATCGTGGTCAGCTACTTATTATACAGGCGGTCCAGAAATAACACCGACAGCGCTCAACAATTGATTCGGCGGAACAAATGGCGACGATTCATCGAAAAAAAGTTAGATAAAAAGTTTCTCTTTTATAATTAAAATGATTAATTGTAATTATAGCCTTAGCTAAATTTGAAGTTGAGAACTATAATTAGTGGCAATAACCATTAATGCAGTTTGTTTTGAAGAAAAATTGGTTGTGATTCAGACCTAATTTAACGCTAATTGGATAGCAGCATGGCTGCAAGTACTTTTTACACATTCACGTATGGTCAAACCATGTGTCTTCTCAATTAATGTGAAGAATCTCTGAGACTTACTTAGTAGAAATGTCTAGTGTTTTGTATACCAAAGCCCAATACAAAAGGTTGGAGCAATAAGCAGTGTGTATCTGTAATGTACTTTAAATATGCTAACCGATAACTATTTTCAACTGGCTAAAATACAACAGAGTGCACGAGTTTCGGAATAATTTTCTTAATCAAAATAAAATTCTAGAGAACCCATTGCAACATTATCCTGGTGCTTTGTAGTATCTATTTAATTAAATCATAATAGGCCAGTTTTATTTACACTACTTGGTGTGATAAATAAGACAATAAAAAGTACATAATAAAAAAAATAAAATTTAGCATTTTATTTAAGAGATTATTAAGAGAAAATGCAAACAATAAAATAGTTTTTCTACCTACAAACTCTTTCATTTGCATCTCATTTTGTCCACACTGACTTTCACTATTCTGTTTCTTTTTCCAAAACTGTTAATTGGAACAACCCATGTTTATAATCCCTATTAGATTTATTATGATGCGATGATAATAAACTAACTACAAGATGAGCTTTTACGACAGGAAGAAATCATTTTCTTGTTGGTCTCGTAATTTACAAGTTACATTCTATTTTAAAACTGTTTAGATCAAATTTCAACTTCTGTTATATGGGTAAAGTTCACTTTCATTTTGCTGGAGTCGTTTTTACCTTTTTCGGTCACAATGATAAATATTATGCTAAAAGAGACAAGAAGGTCACTATGATTGATAAATAGAATGCGCAACCAAAATTAAATATTTTCAAAATTAAAGTTATACATAATAAAATTTCAAATAGGACAGGAGCAATTTAAAAATGACAGAAAACTGACAACTACGTATATGTATTATTGCTTTAAAAATCCATTTAATTATTATTATTTATATCATTTCCTACAGTGCGTCTGTTAACTTTCACTCTTAACATTTTTTATTCTATTAACTAATATAATAAAGCTTGCAGTAGTCAAAACATCTACAATAATAAGTGACATTGAAATTGTTGGAATTTTACACTGCAAGTAGCAAATATGATAAATTTTAAGCTTTTTATAATGTTTGACCTTTTCATTTAACTGAAGCAAATTGTGGGCAGTATCTCTTGAATTTTCAAGGCGAAAGGTAAATACCTTATAAATTAAAAGCGATTTAATAACCTTTTTAGTGCCAAAATATCTGGTATTACACAAGGTAAAAGAATTCTCATTTTTCATTCAAGTTTAAAAAGCTCCTTTATTCCAATAATTTAAAATAGTACATGATATAGAGATTATTTTACTATCATCGCCAAAAGCAATCTCTTATTAATCATTTCTCGGTTCTAGTTAAGACACACAAAGTTCTATTATTATCCTTTGAATGTGTTCAATATAATTATTGTGTTTAACCTTTAAATTTTTTGTAAAGCATATGTGATTTCAATAAGATATATTGTATTGTAGTTATGTAATTTGTGAAATATCTAAACAAAAAAACAATAACAAATTAAATAATCACGTTTCATTCTCTTTTAACAATTCCAATAATTATTACATCCTTAAATGCTTTGTTAGTCGAGTAGATTATATACGATAGAACAAAACATCAACTACATTCATTGCCGAAACATTCACATTTCAAGTTTGATCATCGAGTTGTCTGTGTGGAATTTCTTTTCGAATTGACTCTATGAGTTCTTACATTAATAAAAAGCAACTCGGCTAAATCCTTCTGTAGTTTCAATGATTGACAGGCAAGTTTAACCTAATCCAACGGTAACTTTTACTGTTGCTTGTCTTATCATTGCATTCCTATCAGAATTTCAACACATGTCTCCGATATCACTCTCAGTGGGTGGAAAATTAGATTGACAAAAAACATTATCTAATAAAAATAACATCTTGGGACCATCTGCAGTACTTTAACTGTCATTTAGCCACTGCCACTCAGTATTCTCAGGGCACGTATTCATTCTCAAGAACTCAGTAGCATATTAACTCTCATTCGCAGAAATTAATTTTCTTTATTTTCGCTTCTTGCTCTCTGTTGCTACAATTGGCAACATCTCAACTTGAAATCGATGGAAATATTTAATTTTGTAATAAATTCAAATCTACTCTATCTGAAAAACGCATCAGAAACTTGATAGTTACCAATCTTTGCCCTTAGATGAAATGGAAAATAAACGTGTAACTAAACAAGTATACGTTCATTACTGAAGAAGACATCCTGATGAAATTCCAAATATATCCTACTGTCTACTTACGAATTACTTGGAAAGTCATGACAAGGCATGTAAAATGTTTGATCACACTGTTAAAGTTTTCTTTACACAGAATACTGACACGAAACATCAATGTCTGATGATGTATGTAGAAATATCCAGGAGTAAACGGAAGTTGAGATTTTCTTCCAAATTCTGCTGCAGAAGGTATAAGTTTGACTAGCATCATGGATTGTTTACGTGTCAGTCTTAATGTAATGTTTAATATTAGAAAATTCTCTTTTAACATTGAAAGATTTAACTTAAAAAAATTAAAAGTAAAACTCACAGAAAGAAACTTTGGCCTCAAGAAAACTATGAAAACAACACGGAGCATTTTGGAGAAGCAAATACAGTTTAGGCGTGAATCTCAAGTTTTCAAGCATAAGTAGTACCAAGATTATCAAAACGGGACACAATTTCAAATTGGATCGATCAATTTTGTGTATGCTGTCAAGATTTCTAGGATTTGGTCTCATGGCAAGGAAGTCCGATAGCATTGAAGGAGTGCAACATGCAGCTAAAGTCTGAATCTGGTAATTCCGGACAGAAATATTTGACGAACAGTTAACTAAAATAAACTTTACTCACATAAAGTTCAAGTCGTTCAACCAAAGGAACATGGCAAAATAATATGAATTAGATTTTGCTAGCAGTTTTTGGGAATCTTCAATAAGTACATTCATAATAAGCAAACTTCGGACATAAACAGATAGACCATGAAGCATTACACATAGTTACATCGTTAAAAGCATGGTTTGTGCATATTTGCATTGTATGCATTAAAAGGATGTTGATACCAATAGACTTTATCACTGTTTAAAATTAATATATTTTTTTTAACTTGTATTACTTTAAATATTTTGTTTTAATCGTAACGATTACTAATAATACAAATTACTTCTAAAAATTTAAGGGCGCTAGTCAACATAAACAAGCAAGGTCGTTATCGAGAAATTAGCACATTTGGCAGGCAGATTGTAGTATTCAAGAGAGCACGACTCAACTTTACTCAGATTGTATTCACGCGATTAACGGCTGTTACTTACAGATGCATTCTATAAGAAAACAGCTATATGTATGTTAAACATGCAGTTTGGTTTGCGTCTCGAATGGTAAACGACTCTTTGCGACTAAAAGTGTCCAATGAGCGATCAGACTCATTCTCACTTGGACAACTATACTAATAAGTAGAACTATAAATATTTAATTGGGGAAAATTTAACACAGCTGAATGAAACGCCGCCTAGTAAAATAGGCATTTGATGTGACCAAAGATTTTGTCATGATATACTACCCAGACTTGGAAGAAATGACCCATGATTTCAACAAGCGCATGCGGCAAGACAAATGATAAATATTCTGGTAGACATGTTACCTAGCTTATTTTGCTAAGGGGTTAACTAAAAGCAAAGATTTACGAACGTCATTCATACATAAACATTCAATGCGAGTTGAAATTAAAGATATTAGGCTTAATTTATTACAAAGAGTAATGGAAAACTTCATACAAAAATGTCAAAAATATTTAGTCTAAAGATGCATTCAAAACAAATAATCTAAATGTATTAAACTCCAAATATTATTAATAATATTTTGCATATCGAGGGTCTAATGTCAGGAGGACGTATCAACCAAAATCCCGTATTTTAGTTTATAGGCGCCTGTTAATGCATGTTCCTTACTGCATCGCATAACAGACAGGCGTATAATACAAACAAATAAATTAGACAATATGGAAGGAAAATGAAAGACGTATAAACCTTTGTAAAAAGTAGTCAATAATCAAACAGGCGTATATACGTGTACCCACGCCAATAACTGAATACTTGTCTAGTCGATTTCCTGTGTGAATTGTTGCCTGCCTGCCTTATAAATTTTAAACAACAGCTTACTTATCATGTGGAATATCTATCATTATTTTTTGATTGTTGCTCCGGTCCAAACAGAAATGCTATAGTAGCGTGTATGTTACAGCAAGCTGTCATAAAATCAAAAAACTTTGAAATTATTGACCTACAGTTTTTGGAACCCGGTCACACGCACATGGAGTGCGATTCCATACATGCGACAATAAAAGCCGCATCCGAATATGCCAAAATATTTGTAGCAAATGACTGGCACAATGTCATTGAACTAAGAAAAAAGACTGAATAGCCATATAACGTTAATATTATGCATTTTGATGATTTCTATTAAAAGTAGATGTCATGGTAAATACAAATAAGGCTGAAAGTGGTGAAAAGAGGTCAATCATACGTACTACAAAACGACGTGGAAGAAAAGAAGTAGCAGTTGACAAGCGTATTTGTCCAAAGGCATACCATGGATTTATACCCGAGGATAAAAAAATATGATGACGTAATCTCAATGTGTGACTCGAAACCTTCATTAATAAAAAGTACATACCATGACTTTTATAAATATTTGCCTCACCAAGGTGAACAAGATGATGATAGTGATGATCAAGCCTTAGCAGCTGTAAGAGCCCCATTGCTGAAGCGAAAGCGTAAAAGGAATAATTAAAAGTAATTTAATTGTGTACTTATCCGTTAAGTCTAGATTACACTAAATAATCTTAAGTTTTGAAAGTTAAGAGAGTGATTTTGTTTTGTTTTTTCTTTAATTTGCGAAAAAGTAATAAATGTTACCTTAAAGAAAAATTGTTTCTGTTCAAATGAGATTAAAATTATAAACACCATACATACACCATGCCGTTCGCAACACCATACATGCACTTTGATTTTGAATCATGCTGGCGTATAAACTAAAGCAGCCTATAAAATATCAAATAAAGTAACACAGTATTTGCCATCTTCATTCTTAATTTTTTGTAGTTGCTTGTAACATAAACTATAAATATTTTATCCAAAGGCCAAATTCAGAAAGGTTTTTCTCTCCTCCTGTAAATTTAACTATTTGTTCTTGCGACCCTCTGATATTATACCCTCGATATAACACACAAAACCATGCCTCAAACGATTTAAAATTTATGGTACATTAGTCAGATCTTCTATTAGCTAAAGCTCTAAAAAAGGACAAGTTCTGAGAACAATGTTGATTCGGACAATTGCAAAAATCAAATTAAACGAGGTACACCAAGATGCTCATTGTCATTGGGTCCAAGGGTCACATATCTGCCGAGTGTCAAGCGAAAAGTGGGAATGAAATGTTTTAATTGTAATAAATTTGGACATAAGGCAGCAGAATGTCCTGAGAAGAATGCGGCATCATCAACCTCAAAATCACGAAGTGTCAAGAGGATAGAACTTTGCAATAAAAACGATGCAAATTTTGATAAGCCTACTCAGAGCGAAGCTGGAAAGATGGAAACAAGTGAAACGGATATATCTGAACTGACGCCCAAAGTTCAAAAAATAAGAACTAAGGAAAACAAAAATGAATATTGCAAAATTGTGGAAGTAGATAGAAAATATGTTACGGCATTTATTGATTTAGGAAGCGACGTGGTTACCATGAGAGAAGGTGTTGCCCAAGAGATGAGCCTAAACTATGTGCCATGTAAACTTACTCTACAAGGATTTGGGCAAGGAAGATGTGAAGCTATGGGCAAGGGAACATTGATAATAGTTTTAGAAGACATAAAGATTGAAGTTGAAGTGTTAATCGTGCCAAACGAAGCGCAAGAAGATGCAATGATTATTGGTCGAAGTGCGTTGGAGTAACCAGGTGTGCGTGTAATAAAAGTAGCTGACCAGTTAGTTATTGAAAAAGTTCAGAAGATGGAACAAGTTGAAAGTATTCAAGCAAAAGGTGTTAGCATTGGAGTGAAGTTAAAGGAAGGGGAAGAAGGGGAGTTGATTCAATTGATGAATCATTATCAAGAGGTTTTTCCTAGCAAGTTAAAGGGTTTAGGATCTACAGACCTAATAGAAGCGAAGATCGAATTGACTAGTAAGGACATAGTGCGATATCGACCGTATCGATTACCGTACGCGGAACATGAAGTAATGAAACAATTGGTGAGCGAACTCGTAGACGCGGGAGTGATTCGAGAATCTAGTTCCGAGTATGCGAGCCCTGCAATATTAGTGCCAAAAAAGGACGGTGGTAAAAGACTCTGCATCGATTATCGGCGTATTAATGCAATAACGCGGAAAGAGCACATGCCGATGCCTGTGATTGACGAGCAGTTGGACCAATTGTCGGGAAACGCGTTCTTCACAACGTTAGACTTTATGTGCGGATATTACCAAATACCGATCGCGGAAGACTCAAAACGCTTTACCGCTTTTGTGAAGACGGAGGGGCAATATGAGTTTAATAAAATGCCATTCGGTATGGAGTATTTTTGGTCGGTTAATGAATCGTGTCATAGACAGAATAGGAACGGGAGTGGTAGTAGCGTACATGGACGATATGCTAATACCAAGTAAAACTATTAGCGAAGGACTTGATAAACTAAAAAAGGTGTTGCAGGTGTTACGAAATCTAGTATTGACCTTAAAGTTGTCAAAGTGTAAATTTCTGTTTGCAAAAGTCGAGTATTTAGGTTAAGAAATCGGAGAATATGGTATACGACCAGACATGCAAAAGTCGCAGGCAGTAAAACATTTCCCTACACCGACAGATGTGCGCAAAATTAAACAATTTCTAGGATTGGGCAGGTTCTTTCGGAGGTTTGTGCAAGGTTTTTCTCTTATAGCTGCACCGCTGACGAAGTTGACAAAGAAGCACGAAGAATTTCAATGGGACGAAAAGCAGGAGCAAGCCTTTCAAAAATTAAAGGCGATATTGACAGAGAGACCAATACTCGCTTTATACGATCCACACGCAGAGCTGCAGATTCATACGGATGCCTCTAAGATTGGATTAGCAGGTATATTACTGCAGAGACTTTCTGAAGAGAACTGGAAACCGCTAGGGTATTTTAGTCGAAAAACGACGGACTTGAAATCTAAATATCATAGTTATGAGTTAGAAGCGTTGGCGGTCGTAGAAACGGCAGAACGATTCAGAATATATCTACTAGGTATGAGACATATAGACGCACTCAGTAGAAACCCAACGGAGGAAGGTCGCGAGGTAGAAGAGGCAAGTTTAGATGTGTATAGTCTGAGAATTAATGAAAAAGATTGGTTACTCACCATACAATTACAAGATCCCAAGTTGAAAATGCTATTTGAAGTGTTGAAACAGAAGTCAGCGAGTCACGATGCTAAACAAGTACACGCAAACTATGTACTGGAAAATAATCGAATATGTCGAAGAACCGAAGCTGGTCTGAAATGGGTAGTACCAAAAGCAGTGACATGGAGAATTATTCGAGCATGGACATTTTGGAGTGGAAAAAACGCTTAATCATATAAAACGATACTATTGGTTTTCCAAAATGGCAAGGAGAGTCAAGAAGTATTTTGATGCGTGTGTTAGATGTGCTTATCATAAAGGACATAAGGCTAAACCTGAAGGCGAATTACATATAATCGAACAAGTTCCCATTCCATTTCATACAGTGAATATCGATCATTTAGGACCATTTGTAGTGAGTGCAAAAAGACATGATTACATTCTTGTGCACTAGGACAATTTTACGAAGTATTCGATTATACAAGCAGTTAAAACCGCGGGGACTAAACCGGTCATTAACGTGTTAAAGGACATTTTTAGCTATTTCGGTACACCTACGCGACTAATATCGGATAGAGGAACTGCATTTACGTCTCGCGAGTTCGAAAAGTTTTGTGCGGAAAATAACATTAATCATATTAAAAATGCTACAGCCACCCATCGCGCGAATGGCCAAGTGGAAAGACAAAACCAGACGTTACTTACCGCGTTGACGACTACTTATAATAAAGAAGATGGTAAGGATTGGTATCAACACGTGAGAAACATCCAGTTTGCCTTAAATGATATGGAACATAAGACGACCAAACGGACGCCACATCAACTCTTACTTGGTTTTCATCCACGCGACGCATTGCAGAACAATTTGGTGATGGCGCTTCAAGATTTGCAGTTACCAGAAGATTTGGACGAAATGAGGCAAGAAGCACTCCAAAAAATTCAAAACCAGCAGCAGAAGGACAAGGTGATATTTGATCAGAAAAGAAAGCCACCAACTAAATATCACGAGGGAGATCTATGTAGTAACGACGCGACGAGAATTAGCGGCGACCGGAACCTCAAGAAAGCTGTTGCCACGTTTCAAAGGGTCTTATATGGTAGGAAGGGTCCTAGGCAACGATCGTTATGAACTACGAGACATTCCGGGGGCAGAGCGCACTCAAAGGTCTTTCGAATCTGTGTACTCTTCAGATAGACTGAAGCGATGGTGTAGTCCCGAGGAAGAAGACACTTCAACCGAAGAGTCTGAAAATGAAGAAGCACTGGAGAGTTTTTCTGTATTTTGTTTTTTTTTAATTAAAATTACTTAGTTAGCCTTAGTGAGTGTGTGTGTTTCTTTCTTACTACAATTAATAAAAAAGTTTTATTGTTTGCGATTTTTCTCAAGTTGGAATTTGAATTTGAATTTAGTATGTCATTGACCGGAGATTGCTTTGAATCTGGAACACATAGTCGCTGCAATTTTTATTACATAAAAACAAAAATCAAAAAATACTTTGAAATGATTTTTATTATCTATACAGCTTTACCTAGAGGAAAATAACAAATAATTATAATTATATAAAAACGCATTGAATGCAAGTTTTTATTCTTTACGAAATACTGTTAGCGGCATCGTTTGAACTATTCCATTTTATTAATTTGTTCAGAATAAAAATTCTATAAATGGAAAGCAGTTGCATAGTTAATTAATATAAAAGATTATTACAATTAATAAAATAATTTATAGTGTCTCAGTTTGTATTTTTCACAAAAAGAATTACTACTATTCAAACCTGTACAATAAAGTTTATTTGGAACACAATTATTCGTAGAAACTATTTTAAATACCTTTTTTATTATAGTTTTATTTTATTAGTTAAATTTAGTTCAAATAAAAAAGTTTTACCAAAAAATCTAAACAGAAATTGCTTTTCTAGAATTATTATTATGAGTTTCGCAATGTTTTTTATTGCTACCATTCTAAAATAATCGTTTTTATTTATTTTTCTAACTTAAATATATGTATTCTTAGGCGTATTATAGAAACTCGGAAAAACACATCTATAATAATAAATAACAACTGCTAATAACACTGAAATGTCTTACGCTATATATTAAGTAGTGCAGGAAAACTATTTTATATTTGATAACAAGTGATTTGTTTTCTACTTGTAGTTACTTCCCAATCAGTTATGAAATCCATAAACTAGCATTCAGGTTTTTGCACGTTTCTATTAACAACAATGCGTGTACCTGTCATTTTTCACGATTACTTCTGAAATGTATCTAATATAAATTAGATATAGTAGCTACATAACTGGGTTGAATATTACTATGAAGAATTACATAACATGTTTTGTTTCGCCAAATACAGTACGCAATTATCGATTAAAGAAACATAAAACGCTTGAAGCGATTTTTGCCTGTACAGGTAGGTATGTATTATTATGTACCATTTGGAACAACTTTTTGGCAACAAGTTAACGATATTGGTACTTAAGTTTTTGTCATTAAAAACGATAGTCTTATAATTATAAATCCTATACTATTCGGTAGGTGTTATGTATTGCTGGTTAAATTAAGTATTAATAGTGAAATGCTAAAAAAAAATTTTAACCCGACGAGTCTGATTTTATTCTAAAGGTGCTTGTATCGTATCAGATGTAAATATGCGGTATTATCTTAAGTGACAATTTTAATCCTAAATTACACGATGCTAATTTAAAAACAATAATAGGAGTATAAACTCTCTGCATGAATATACAGAGTGTTCTTAGATGACGCGAAATATTTCAGGGGGTGATTCTTTAGTTTATTTCAAGACAAGTTTCAAGCAAGTTTTAAAGATTTCCAGTTTAATACATATAAAGTTAAATAGTGAGATAAAATCAAAAATTTATCAATTACAGATTAGTTAGTGTAGATAAGAGTAGATTTCGGGAAAATTATTTAACCTAAGAAATAAACAAAAATCATCCATTTCATTTATAACGAAATGATATTAATGCTACACCTACATAAAAGTAACGTGATTCTCAATAACATTAAAAGTAAATTTTTCAATAAATCAAACGGTTTAGAAAGCACAATGCTTTAGAAGTTTATGTTAATTCAGATTTTGAAACAGGAAAAAGAAAGCTTGATTAAATATATTCAGTTATTGTTGAGTTGTCATTGAAGGGAAATTGCAACTTGCAAATTAATTAGAAGACAAAGTTATTACGATATTATGACATTTAGCAATCATTCTAATAACTTGCAGTAATAAAAGAAATTCTTGTGAACGCATCAGTTGCAATTTTACGAAGGCTATTTTATGACTAGTCCACCAAACATAGGTAATTCTGAGCATCAATAAAAATCCCCTAAACAACGCACACATACCTATAAATTCTTCCAATCGATATTATTTGGTGACAAAACGATAAAATCACTGGAACTCGAACAAGTGGTATATAACAGTTTACTATATCAATTAATTTTCCAATTTGAAATAAATAGTAAAACCTATCAAGTCAGTCTAATTTTGAAATAAATGAAAAGAAAAGCTTTTTTTTGTTGATATAGTTTTATTGAAATCCGTCTGCATTTTGCTTTTTCAAGAAGAATTCGCAAGCTGCTACATAACACTCCATGCAAAGTACAAAATTGTTGTGGAATTACTTATAGGTTTATTCAGGTAATTGGAATTAATTGCTTCAATTCTTTTGTAAGCCATTTCTCAAGAATGGTCACATAACGTTGCCAATCCAGCTTAAACTAGTTCACTTCAGATAGGTTGTAACGGTCACTTTTTGATACCGTTCCATGTGTTTGTTTGATTGGTACATTCAGTATATTTTCTAATTTTTATAGTTAGCTGTTTTCGTTTGGAGAGATGGTTGAGGTTGATGAGTTTGCACTGAAAAATTAATTAATCTTTTTGTAGTTTCTTTAACCTTTTTTTGTAAGTGAATTAGGACTGACCATTTGCCTAATTATTATTATTGTAAGCAAGACACAGGGTATAATTAATTTCGACATGTATAGTTTTAGGGCTCCTATCGGGATAATTTCTCTTGATTCGGTTAGTCTCAGGATCTGATTAGCTAAAAGATTGAAGTGGATTATGTCATTAATAGAAATTTGTTTAAGTATTTAGATTTTTCTGAGGAACTTATTTGGAATGGTTTAGATTGGTTGAGCGATTTGTTGCGATGCTGCTGGGGTTTCTTCCGGAAAGATAAACCTTCTGTGCCCGTCGGTCCTGGTTGTTGCAAGATCGGTTCTTATTGAAGTAAGTATTCTTTGTTTTGCTTGCGGATGGTAATAGGGTTTTTTCTGTACTCAGCGAGCCTAGTTTTTATGGAAGTTCCTCCGTAGAGTTTGAATTAGGAAGAATAGCCGGTTTTCTCTAAGCCTGTACTCATCAGGGTTCTGATCTAACGATATGATCTTCATTTAATCTTTTGGAGTTAAACATTTTAAGAACAGTTCAACTTGCTTCAGTTTTGTGCGTAACGATCCGCCTTGAAATGGAAAACCTTTTTAAAACCACACGTGGAGTCAACAGCGCCTAACATTAATTGCAATTTAACATTTCCAAGTTACCAATAAATTTATGAAGAATCGTCGATCTCTAGCACTTATTAAATTTGTTTTTGTCTTAAATACAGTTTCTTTAAGAAATTCTGTGTGTGAATACTTGAGGACTAAGATACGTGTGCTTTAACATATATACAAATTTAATTTTTGTTCATTCAAAAAGAAATTTATTATCAGATCAGGAAGCGTTTATTGAAATTAGTGAGGCTTTTTTAAATTGTTTTATTACAGCTGTTTCACCTCTACGATCAGATCTGTATTGCAGCGGGATTCTTCGGGGTAAGTAGTGTATTTCGTCAAAGCTTGTTTCTAGAATTATTTTTACTTCATTTTCAGGGAAATTTAACTATTCATTATTAAATTGTATTTGTAGAGATCAAGTAAGATTTACAGTAGTATGTTTTTTGATTTATTACAAGTTATAAATACAACTCTGATCTTGGATTTTATTTGTTGAATTTTTATTTATTTCGAATTTTTCAAGAATTTTTCTCTTGTTGCATTTTAGATTACCAAAAGTGTGGTGGTAGATAATCATCCATTATTGTTACTTCTTCATTTGTAAATGCTTACACTTTACTTATTGAATTATTATCTAAATATAAAAATTTATTTGTATTTCTTAATTGAATTATTCATTAGCAATTTGTTTTGATTTATTGAATTCTTGTATTGATTTTTGTCTTTCTTTATAAAAGATACTGTGTTCATTTTAAATTCTTTAGTTTTTTAATATAATCTTTTGTGATTTATTGTATGTGTAATCTTCACGTGTGCGCTCAGGGCCAATAACTGAGATTTAGCTGGCCTAGAATTATAGAGGTCCTAGTTAAACTCGAGCCAAGTTTAAATGCAATTACAAGGTGTATGAGAAAAAATATTGTTTATTTCTTGTTAAAATGCTTTCAACTTATTAGATGCTTTAAACTATGTTTGCCCCC
>VTPC01008401.1:0-17695 GCA_011009095.1 Ignelater luminosus
AAGTTTAAAAATCCTGAAGTTCAAGTAGCAAGCTGACTCGAAAGGGTGCAAGAATGTGATTTCGAGACCGAACATCGAGCTGGGCGTAGCCATTGCAACACTAACGCCTTATCAAGAAAACAATGCCCCAATGATTGCAAACACGGCTTGCGAATCGAAACTAAGCATGGTCAATACCAAGTACGACGTACCACAGTTCTTAATGACCATTGAGAGCCCGAAGAAACTCAGAAAGACCATGAAAGCGATCCTGACCGATGCTTGGTACTGGAGTGGAAAACAGCGCATTGTAGACCGGCGTAGGAAGATAACGTCCGATATGGCTCGATTGTGAAAGCATACTGGGCACAGTGGGAGGGACTCACTGAGGGTCCAAGATGGTCTCCTAAGGAGAGTTTTAGAAACGAAGAAGGAACCGAAATAAGAATGCAGTTAGTGATTCCCAAGAAGTGTTACGACAGTTGCATGATGGGCCATCGGGAGGCCACTTGGGAGTTAAGAAAACACTGGCTAAGATTCGGGAACGGTTTTATTGGATAAACTGCAAGAAAGACGTTATAGAATGGTGCAGACGGTGCAAAGTTTGTGCAACCGATAATGGATCACTTGGTGGGAAGAAGCCCCCAATGCGACAGTATAACAAAGGTAGTCTATTAGAGAGAATCGCCATAGATATTGTGGGTCCATTCCCAGAGACGGCCGCGGGAAGGAAATAAATTAATTTTGATGGCAATAGACTATTTGTACGTTGTACCAAACCAAGAAGCAATCTACGGTTGCTGACGTGCTGGTGAAAGAACTCTTGAGCCGTCTTGGTGTCCCACTGAAATTGCATTCCGACCAAGGCAGAAACTTTGAGTCGGCACTATTCCAAAAGTTGTGCCAAATATTGGGCATCTGATAAACAAGAAATACATCGTTGCACACGCAGTCCAATGGAATGGTGGAAAGGATGAACAGAGCGATGGGGAAGTACTTGTCGAAGGTGGTGTCCGAGCATCAGCGCAATTGGGACCAATATGAGGGTTGCTATTTATATTTCTGGCCTAACAATGAAAAAAACAAGTATTTATGATCGAAACTAGTTTTATTGTTTTACAAAATATTCTCCATTAAGATTGATACACTTTTCCATGCGTTTGAACCAATTTTCGAAGCACTTTTTCTACTCCGTGTGAGGCAGCTCCAAAATATGCGTTTTGAAACAAAAAAGGGCTTCTTCTGGTGTTGAAAATCGTTGACCACGCAGGAAGTCATTGGGTGCCAAATCAGGGCTGTATGGTGCATGGCCCATCAACTTCTGGCTGGTTAAATATTCAATTGTTTGAGCAGCGGCGTGAGAGCTTGCATTGTCGCCTCTTCTTTGAAGTTTTCCGAATTTCTCCAATGACTTCTGGTAAACAAATGGTTGTGTACCATTCAGAGTTGACCGTCTTACGTTGCTCTAACGCCACTGTTGCCACATGACCGGTAATGCCAAAGAAACAGGCAACCATTTGCTTCGATGTGCTTCTTCCGAAAACAACTTTTGTTGGATTTGGCTCGTCTTGAAAGACCCACACAGTTGATTGCCATGCAGATGTTATACACAGCCTTTGATGCACCTTTCGCAAATTGTTTCAACATTTCAATGCACCAGTCGACGCGAGCCTTCTTTTGAGCATTGGTGAGGTTATGCGGGATCCAACGGAAACAAATTTTTTTTACAGCCAAATGATCATGTAATATCTTGTTGATGCTAGTCATACTAATGCCCAAAGATGCCTCAATCTCACGGTATGTCACATGACGATCTTGTTTAATCAGTTCACGCACAGCATCGATGTTTTCAGGCACAACGACAGATTTTGGACGGCCTTCACGGATTTCGTCCTGGAGTGAACTTCGGCCACGTTTGAATTCATTATACCAGTTTTTTACAGTGCTGTAGGATGGAGCTTCATCGCTATATAATGTATCAAGTTCATTGATGCACTCTTGTCGTGATAATCCACGTCGAAAGTTATGAAAAATAATTGCACGAAAGTGTTCACGGGTCAATCCCATTTTTTACTAGGGAATGCACTTTTCAATTAACTGCAAACAACACTAATCGCACTCAAATGACAAAATGTTGTGGTTGAGGTTATGTTCAACAATGTAAAGTTTACACCGGAAATGTCAGCTGACGCCTGGAAACAGTCAGTGTTGCCAAGGCCAGAAATATAAATAGCAACCTTCGTACCTGCATCTGTTTCTAATGGCAAACCGCTCGACTGTACAAGAAACAACTGGCCAAACCCCAGCTGCAGTGTTGTTCGGACGCAAACTTAGGTTACCATGTGATTTACAGTTTGGTTTTAAACATAGTGAAAATGATGTGGTCGGTGATGATTACGTAGATAACCTTCGTAAGAAGTTAAACTCCATTTATGAAAATGTTCGTTGTAATATTCAGATGGCCAGTGACAAGATGAAAGAGCGATGCGACACTAAAGCCCAAGCAGGACGGTATCAACCCGGAGATCTAGTTTGGTTCTATCGTCCCCAAAGACGGAGCGGCTTGTCTCTGAAGCTGCAAAGAGCATGGGAAGAGCCCTACAAGGTCATTAAACGAATAAATGACCTGATGTGCCGTATCAGAAAATCACCAAGAGGAAAAATGATGGTTGTGCACACCAACCGGTTGGCTCAGTATGCAAGTAAAAATGAAGTCGATATAGAAGAACCAGAGGCCGAAATATAACGCGCAAATGTTGTAGCGATTGAAGATCGAAATGGCATTTTACTCATATGGTAGCAAAACTCGTTTTGGTGTTGTTCATGAGCAACAATGGAACCTGTTTGAAGTTTCGGAAGAATACTCACTAACCCACTGAGTGGCGAAAGATTTGAAGATGTCCCGAGGTATAGCTTCAAGTTCAAGTTTGGTCGCACAAGAGAAATGTCTTTACAACACCCTGAGGCAGGCAAAACCTGCTATCTACAAAACCAGGGACGATTCCTATATTATCTGGTCAGAAAACCTCGGTCATGTGAACAGCCGCAGTATGAGGATTTGTGGAAGGCTCTTCAAAACTTGAAAATACAGCTCCAAGCGCACGGGGTTAAAAAGTTAGCTATGCCAAGAACTTGATGTGGTCTAGATCGGTTGAATTGGCGTACCGTGCATAACATGTTGCAGGTATTATTTCAGGATGCTGGCGTAGAAGTATTGGTTTGCAGTTATAATCCTGGAACATCTTTTCAGAAGTCCCAGAAAACGGTGGATTGTTTCTTTTTTAAAAACTCGAGATGTACTAGGGGTTTGGCATGCAAGTACCGGCACGATCTAAAAGCCATGGCCGAAATAACCAGCGAAATCTGCGAAACATCACTTTCGGCCGTGTCACGAGACGCAACCGTGTTAAGAAGGGGGCAGTGTAAAGCGCTACCAAAAAGTGGAGAAGACTCGAATTTTCTAGGCGCTACGACCGTCGAATATGCGAGAAAAGGCGCAAAACTTCTAGGTTCATCGAGAGAAACGAGCAGAAGATACATATATAAAGGCAAGCGGAAATGGAGAGGGTAGTTACGCAATAAGTTGTGCTTGGGGATAAATAAATGTGTAATTAGCGATATAAATAAATTATTCTGTACATATGGCAATAAATAAATCAGTAAATTTAGTAGAAATAAATATTAGAAATAAATTGTAATAGACTTAGGGAAAATAAATATTAAAAATAAATAAACGTTTTATTAAAGACGTTACAATAACGTGATAAAAAAGTAAAATTTGTGGATGTAATGCCTGGACAATAACCACCTAAATAAGTACTGGCCAAAGAAAATAGAAAAGTTTAAACAGCATAAGGTAGGACTAGATACAATGTGTGTCGTAAAAATAAACAATCGCCAGTGGCGAAGCGTACAAGGAAAGCATGGGGAGAACAAGAAGGAGCTGTGCTAAAAGTGGAGAGGAAAGCGGAAAGAAAAGGAATGGAAAGAAGCATGAAATATTCGGAATGTCGAAATTAACAAAAAGATCTCCAAGTAACAAAGAGTCATAATGAGGATGAAATGGTTATGGCCATGATAAAATAAATCATAGACAAAAACAATCAAATAATGACAGAAATAAAAAATATAGAAAAAGAACAACAGCAAAGCTTGGACATGCTTAAGGAACTTAAAGAGAAAAATGAAAATTTAGAACCAGAACTAAAGGAAGCAACGGAAGAATAGAAAAATTAGAAAGGGACAAAAAGAAGCAAAACCTCGTTATCAAAGATGCTCCAGTAAACACAAATGACAACGAAAAAGTACTTAAACAATCCCTGGAAGATTTCATAACGAGGAATTTAGAGATAAACATCAAACTAAGGGCGGCAACAAAAATAGGAAATGAGGTATTAGTACAGTGAATCCGTAGCAATTCCTTGCAAAAGGTCGAGTAGTTTTGAATTTTCGATATGTTATTAGTTTATGAACAGTGATAAAAGATCCAAGTTTGTGACCTCGGCGAACCACCGGAAATGGCTCCATCGCCACAGCAAAAAAATCGCTAAATTTTGGCACCTTTTTCAGTGTTTGCCACATATTTCAGAAACTAAGCGTTTCTATTTCCTTCTTTAAAGTAGACTAAATTTGCTATAATTCGAGCACAGAACGAGATCTGTAGGTATATCTAGCAGTTTCTGAGATACAGCTTTTCAAAAACGCTATTTCTTCAAAAAAAAAAACCTCAAATTGCTATAAGTCCACTTATGTTGCAAAATATCTCCTAAACTACCACTTTTAAGCAACAATTCATTTCGAACGAATTTCAAGAGCATTAATTAGCAGCAATTCGAGTACTGAATGATTTTCGTACTGCAAATGGTTCCGGAAATAATGTAATATACAGTGTGTTTCACTTATCAAGTTCACACCCCTGTATCTGCCTTATTAATTTTCTAATCGATTTCAAATCTTTGTCAAATATACTACCACTTAAAAGAAAAATATTTACAAATTTTAAATAATTTTACTAAAAATTACCAGCCTGCTTCAATCAAAAATAAATGCAAAAAATTAAAAAGTCATAGTAGGCCTAGTTGTATCTCAAAAAGTTACTAAGAAAAGTTGTTCAGAATCACAAAAATAGTTTGAAACTCAAACTTCTTCATAAAATTATTATGAAATCCATACAGTTACTATTTTACTGGACTAAATTATCATAATAATAAAAATTATCTTTGAATGGTAAAACCGATTTAAATTTGGTTTGCTTCGTCCTCATTTGCCACATCGTCTACACTGACTGCTTCAATTTCCTCTGCTACTCTCTCAAGAGTGGGAGGTTCATCAACTTTTTCGTCGTTACAGTCAATGAGTGGTTGCGGGCTGTTGTCGGATGACGGTCCAAGGCAAAGTGTGCATAGGGAAGAACAATTAAGCCCTGCGTTCCTGCAACCACATGCATGAAATACATTTAAGCAAGGATTGTGGAGCAGCTTGCCTGTCATTCTTTCGTGGAGAGCGACCCAAACCTGTAGCAACCTCTCCCAATCCAAAAAGATCTTTTTTGTTTCCCAACCATGTCTGCACTTGGTAATAAGTTCTCACACTATGATATTTAGCAGCATCACTGGTTGGCGGCAGTGTGGCAAGATTACATTTGGTTTTGGCTGCTGTTCTTGGTAAACAGATTATAACGCAGGTCACGGGGAAGGTCTCCTGAACTCTTCATGTTATTTATGACCGTCTGCTCGCTGGTCATGTCTGACCAAATACCACTCTAGAAATTCTCAGTACTTTGAAATAACCATTAGTAAATTGAGTTTAACGGTTTTTTGAAAAAATAGCAATTTTTTGAAAAGCTGTATCTCAGGAACTGTTAAACATCCTGATCTTGTTCTGTGCTCGAATTATAGAAAATGTAGTCTACTTTACAAAAGAAACTAGATGCTTAGTTTACAAAATATTCGACAAAAACTGAAAAAAAGTGCCAAAATTTAGCGGTTTTTTGATGAGGCATAGCGTCGGGTGGGGCGCCGAAGTCACAAACTTGCGTTTTTTATCACTGCCCATAACCAAATAATATCAAAAAGTCAAAACAACCTGCCCTTTTGCAAGGAATCGCCTTTTTTTGTACAGATTCACCGAACTACATGCCTGATAGAAACGGAAGACACCACGGATAAGCTAAAGATACTAAAAAATAAAAATAAACTCAAGGATATAAAAGAAGATAAAATATACATACAGCCAAAGATGACAAAAAGGAAAGAGCCATTCAGTATGAAATCAGAAAAGTAGCAAAGAAAGGAGAAAATAAGGATAATGAGACAAAAATAAGGTATAGAAAAATAATTATAAATCTTAAAGAATAAGCTTATGGAAAACACCAAAGGTAATAATAGAAAAAACTAAATAAACAAAAACAAAAGGAAAAGAGTGGAAATTGGAATGAAAATACAAAAAGGAAAAGAAAACATAAAAATGCTAATAATAAGAAAACAATCAACATGGGGCATAAATGGAAAAGAGTTAGAATTAGTAGAAGAAACTGATAAAATGCAAATGAGAATTGAGAGAAATGAGAAATGTCACGGAAACAAACAAGAAAAAAAGGGATGGCTAGAACTGCAAAAAGGATATAACATATGGTGGTCAGGAGTAAAGGAAGATACTATAATAGTCAGTGAAGAGAAGGTAAAGGATATTATAGACATCAGATATACCAATGAAAGAATAATGACTTTGGAAGTCTATATGGGACAAGAGAGATACAGCTATATAGTCACACAAGCACCCAATGAAGATGTTGGAACAAAAGAGAAAAATGATTTCTATGAAGAGCTCCAAGAAGAGATAGAACAAAAGATGATAAAATTATTATTATAGAAGACCTAATGGCAGGGTGGGAAATAATAATATGGGCTTAGAGAAATGGTTAGGAAAAAGAAGAACAGAAAAGAAATGAAAACGGGAACCGAATAGTGAAATGATCTAATAGTGACTAACACAAAATTTGTCCGTAGGTACATACATAAATACACTAGGGAAGAACCTACGAGAAAGGAAAAATCAATAATTGACTATTTCTTGGTTGATCAAGAGGTATGGAAAAAAGTCGTAGATGTCAGAATAAATAGAGGTATAAAAATAGGCAGCGACCATTACATGCTAAAGATGAAGTACAAGAAAGAAAGTAAGAATGAAAATTATAAGAAAATAAAGAGAAGAATACTTAATGAAAACATTTCTTCGTATAAGCTAAAAGAAATGAGTGTAAGGGAAAAATATCACAAAGCTCTGAATATGAGAAGATAAAACACCATTGGCCTAGGATTAGAAGAAAGGTGGAAAATTTTTAAGAACTGAGTAAAAGAGGCAGTAAGCAAAAGTTGTGGAGTGTAGAAAGTCGGAAATGATGATAGAAGAAAATAGGGTGGTCGCAAAAAATAAAAGTAGCAGTGAAAGAAAAGAAGAGCAAATAGAAGAAATACTTAACAACAAGAAACTAGACAGACTATCAGAGATACAAAGAAGAAAGGACAAAAGTAAAAAATTTAGTTAAAGTTAATAAACAAGCAGCATGGGCAGATTTTGGAAATAAATTATATACACAGTTCAGAAAAAACCAGACGTTATTCTACGGAATGTTAAAACAAATGACTATAACACTACTATTCTTAAAAACATAAAAGACAGAAATGGCACTATATTAACAAAAGAAGAGGATATTTTGTAAAGATGGCAGAAATATATTGGGGCATTACAAGAAGAAGAAATAGAATATATAGATGAAGAAAATTACAATGTAGTAGGGACCCACAGAGAAACAGAAAACTGAGAAAATCCAGATGATGAGATAACTAGGAATGAAATCGAAGAAGCAATTCATAAGTGGGGAGTCGGGAAAGCACCAGGAACGGATGAGATTACAGGCGAAATGATTAAATATCTAAATGAAGAAGGAAAAGAAGAATTGCTACAAATTGATATGGAAAAAGCTTTCGACCGCGTAAAAAGAGAAGATACATGCAGAGCCCTAAGAAAAAAGGAATGCTGAAGAAGAAATGAAGTCTATACTATAACACCATAAATTGTGTGCATTAAAAAAATCAAAAATCAGAAAGCTTTAAAAATGCAATAGGATTATTGAGCCCAATCCTTTTCAACCTGATTTTGGACGAAGTGATAAAAAAAAACAAAAAATGAATTGAAGGCATATCACGCGAGCTATTGGAAAATGGAACTGAGAAAGGTGTCAGAGATGTGCTGTGCAGATGGCATGGCTATAATTACGGAAAACGAAAAAGATTTACAACATAACACGAATGTCCCGACTGGAAAGTTGAAAAGAGTGAACATGAAAATAAATGCAGAGAAATCAAAAACAATGATAATTGGAAACACAGTTGGGAAACATAGTGTTAAAGTAGATGGAAAGAATATAGAGCAATTAGATAAATTTAAATATCTGGGTACAATAGTGAATAGGCAAGGAAATATGGAAGACGAAATCAAAAAGAGGCTAGAAAAAACAGGAAAACTATTTAATGCCATTAAGACACAATTTCTAGCAAAGAGAAAAGTCCCAATTCATGTAAAAGCAGAGATGATTAAGAGGATAGACAAAGACAGAAAGGCAGAATATCAAAACTAGATAGAAGATAGAAGGCAAAACTAGAAGAGACAGAATCAGGATTGTGATTTTCAAAAACCATCAAAAAGAAAAGCTTTAAGACAGATATATAAAACAAAAGAAAGAGAGGAAAACTCCGAGAATCGTGGAAAGATGAAGAAATGGTGCTGAAATTAGAAGACTTGCTTGAACAGATATTCCAAACCTAGCTGAAGATAGAAAGGACAGGAAAAAGAGATGGAAAGAAATATGACGCAACTCCACTACTCCTACACTGAAAGGTAGGAGAAGCCTAGGATTAAGTAAGTGTTAGCAGATAACTGCAGGTAAGAAATCTGGATAGCTGTGGGATTATAGATACATACTAAAATTCAAACTGAAGCACTCCTTGAGGATACAATTACGTACCAAAATGTGAAAATCTGTGGCTGAAAAAACTTATTACAGGGACATAAGAAATATTTTATAAAATCATGCAAATATAGTGGCATGTACTAAAGTAAAAACAGATACTGGTAGCATTTGAAATATTAAGTTGCCCCATTAAGGAGAAAAACACCAAAGCTACCATACACTAATGAAAATTATCGAGTCGGTCGGGCTTTTTGGGCCATTACTTTTGTACTAATCCAAAATGAACCGAGATCTTTTTGTAAAAAACTGAAGAGGGTTTTTATACTGCACTGAATCGAGAACTGAGACGGGCGTTATTTTCGTACTGACTAGGATCGATATTAGTCTTATACTGAACTGCAGGTTTAATGTTTTTAGTGTAAACAGCCGGTGTTTATTTGAAATTCTCAGAAACCAAAGACTTACTGTGCACATACATTAAAGCATTTAAAAAGACCTATTCACTGATATCAAAATCAAGTAGATTCTCATGTCTACACTCTATTTTTGAAGAAAGACAGAAACACCATCCGAAAAATATTTTTTTTGTGTAAGGTTTTCGATCATTAGACGTCGTTCCTTTATTATTTTTTCTTAAACGCCTTTGTTACAGAATTATCAAGCTTTAAAAGCTCTGGGTATTGTGATTTTTTTCTGCAGAATTGTAGCTATAAATACTTTTTTTGTGCGCCACGCTTATATGGAACAGCCTGTGTAATGAAGAATAATTTTAAAAAGTACAACTTTTATTAGTAACAGTCTCCGAAAACAAACAGTTGAAACACCCTGTATTCTAGACATCCCTGCACAATAGAAAATAATCTAAAGTAAGTGACCTTTTATGTATTTAAGATTTTCAGCTTGACATCATTATACGAAAATGTTTGTCTTGTTATAAAGAATCTTAACTTTGCCAATGTTGTTTTGAAACACCCTGTATATTACAGTTCTGACAAAATTTACATTAATAATTCATCCATAGATTTATACTTTAATAAAATGTAATAAATCAGTTTTGATCAGTCTTGAGACCCTCGGCAAATTGTAATTACACAAAGAGAGACGAAGGCATCTAATATTTTTGTTGGTATCAAAGCTTCGATTCATATTAAGTGCTTGAATGATTAAAAATTAATAAATCCGCGTTAACAATAATCTTCATGTAATTAGCTTGAATTTATGAAATTAATTAAAATATAACAATTCCCAATCGACAAATTGTTTATTAAAAACAAACTAATAAAATCCGAGGTGTACGTTTTTAAATCTAAGTTAAAAGTGAAATCTTCCATAATTGATAATCTCTTGGGATTAAAAAAAATAAACTCAACATTGTTAAATTTTAAGCACTTACCATTAGCTGGGAATCTAAACTCGAATTTCCTCTCTTTAAACAGGGGTACCCTCAACAACGAGCCCATTTAGGTCAACGCCACTGGGAACCTTCACGAAAACAAATTCATCACATCACTTCCAAATTATTGTCTTTTCGAATTTTTATCTTAACAAACGCATTTTAACCGTAATTTTCTGATATCACTTTAATTAATGCCGTAAATAATTTGTCCGACAAATTAAGTTCACCAAAAATACATCCCGTCTTTTAAAGAATCAAAATCACAACTGACGATCGGTTTTACACATTCGACAATCGTCAACTGGTCGCTTATCATTCATTTGTTCGTCAAAAACAACACCTGGCGTTACGTGTTTTACATTCTTTTGGATTTATCAATATGAAATAAACCATTTTTACTTATCAGTGTGTTTTTATTTAATTCTTTTGAATTTCCATTAACAAAGAAATATTTTGTTACGCAAGTGTGCGCGTTTATCACCTGTACAGTTTAGAACTAATGCAATAACATCAAAAAAATTCGATAGTTACACATGGTATTATAGATAATATGAACGCTTGTTTACTTCATAGCAATCTACATAGTGTCCTATAGAAAACGGAACATATGGAGGAGCTTATGTAACATTTTATTATTTGAAAAATGTAAATACCCCACAGTTGTAATAATTTGAGTAAACACACAATTTTTATGTTGGGTGCAATGCCCATTTTACTTGTTCATTTGTTCACTAAAAGCAAACGAAAAGAAAACTACATGTAAAGCATCACCGATCGCTCTAACAGCCACTCACTTCAATTATAACTCTACTTTTCTTACTGTAGGCAACTCTAATCCGTAGAATATTCGAAGAGTTTCTGAATCCATTCCGAGATTTTTCACAGGTGTTTCTCTATGTGTCGTCACATGTGAGACACACGGTATGTATACATTCTTGTAACTTTTTAACAAAATTTTCCATTATTCGCAAGAAATCGCCGTTAATGTGTTATTTCTTATCTAATGGCATTTCTAAAATGTTAAATGTTACGAAATCATGTCACGTTCAAGGATTGCTCTATCTAATGTGGTTACATAAGGTTCAAATCAAGGAGAAAACACGGCTCTGCCAAAATATAAAAAGATTTAGTGCGTCTGTATCTCTTCTTAACAACTATTTTAACAACTTGAAGAAGGAGATTGAGAATGTTCCAGCTGCCAACATAATCTTGATGAAACTTTTCTAACTGACGACTCAATGTTCGTGGCCTCACTTGCAGACGATCTGCTGCTCCTCCATATATTCTATATTGTTCAGGAGGCTGGACAGTCTAAAGATCCTGAGAGGTAACAACCTGTCGTACCATCTCTGTGAAACTTTGCCAAGACAATGATTTTTTTACCAACTAACTCCATTCACATAATTCAGCCCCTTGATTTGGTTTTCTTCAGACCTCTAAAAGTAAGTTGGAGAAAACTATTGACCTCCTGAAAATCGGAAACTGAATGAAAAGAAGCGACTATCCCTGCAGATGAGTTTCCTCGATTACTAACTAGCACAGCTGATGGAAGATATTTCAGGAAATGCAAAGAATAACATTGAGTCCGGCTTCTAGAAATGTAGTATTGTGCCATTCAATCCAACGATGTTAATGATGATTCAGTTACTGAAGAGATGCATGGGACTGATGAAACTTGGACTAGAATTGCCAGGGACCAGAAAGAAAGTGACTCATCATCAAATGATGAAGAGTCTACCCCCTCCCAAACCAAAGTTTCTCATGACAGTGAAATGGATGTTCCAATCGCTGGTGAAAATTTTGCTAATGTAACCAATTTGACTAAATCGAACTTAAACCGAATGACTTTGGTCATTGTTAGGTTCAGTACTGACAAGCGTGAGAAAATTCTGTCCGGAAAGTATCCGACCTTGTGCCGTAGTAAGAGAAAGAGCTAATTCTGGTTAATGGCGATGATGTCCCCTTCAATGTACTTTCCTTTTGAAGGCCACAACTTTCTTCCAGCGATTCTCCCACTGTGTATTCAGCTTTAGAAATAGTTATAACTGCTTTGCCGCATTCCTTTTTATTAAGAGAGCTAAATTCAACCATTGGTTATCTGCGTTAGCTAATCGTCGCGCTTTGTCTTAAGAAAACTAAAGCCAACAATCTTTCATCTGTGTTGGCTAAACGCGTAGCTAGCCTTTTATTAACCTTCTTAAGAACCCTAAATCCAAACACCGGTCACTCACAAACTAGATCTGACTACAAGTCACATGTGGTTGCCTAAGATGAAGCTTCCTTCTCCATTAAGTTTCTTAGAAAAACTAAATCCGACCGCAATCGTCTGCGATGGCACTAGTTGAACTTCTCCTTCCATTAACTTTCTTAAGAGAGCTACGTACAAAAACACATCAGACTACCATGGCCCTTACGGGACACCTGCGGTGGCCTAAGGTCGAGCTAAGTCTACTAACTTTTTTTAGCAGAAGTAAATTCGACAACAGGCCGCGCTGTGCCCTTCCACATATCTGATGGTATGACTGCTCCCTACTGATTCGAACTAAATCCGATCAGTAAATCAGATCCTTCCTTCAGTTAACCTTTTAAAGAGAACTAAATCTAACCATGAATCATCTACTTCGGCTAAAAGTTGGGCTTCGCGTTCCGTTAACCTTCTTAAGAGAATTAAATCCGACCACTGGTCACCTGCGGCGGCCTAAGGTTGAGTTACGTTCCCTATTAACCTTCCAAAAGGAATATAAAGACAGATTATTTTCTTAAGAAATCTAAATCGGTCATTTGCATTGGCTAAATTCGTAATTCACGCTTTAATAACCTTCTTAAGAAACCTAAATTCAAACACGGGTCACTCACAAACTAAATCCGACTATGGGCCTGTCTTCTCCAAACGAATAATGAAGGCAGGAGACTTGAGACTAGATCTGGTCAAAGTCAAGAAGGTAGAAGCTGAGAAGTTGGTAAGATGGTGGAAAGTCCAGTATATTAAGAGCTTAAGGGTAGTACAATCCAGAATTAATTATGAATAGGGTCGCAATTAAATTTGTACAGACAAATTTGGGAAAGGAAAAAGAGACGGAAGAGGGTGCTAACGGATTACATGGACAAGATTTGTGGAGTAAGTTTATTAAGTGGAAATAAGTCAAAAATATGGACATTGGAGATATTTCTAAATATAGGTCGAGGTGGAAAAAAGTATGGCTGAAAGGGGACCTGAATGCCAAGAGCGTGATGTGGGGTGAGGACCTGACAAACAAAAAACATTTGAGACGGTTAAGGACAGGCACTGTACGAATGCGAACTTGCAAGTTAGACAGTGGCGGGTAAAAAAAGGAAGTTTGAATAATTACTTTTGGTTTTTAGCATATTTTAGAGGAGACTATTGAGACATTTGACCTATGAAGAGTAAACTAGAATTGTTTGGCCAAGTTGGACAGTTTGGACAATGTTGAAAGTGATACTCCTCATACCAAAAAGAATGTGGAGAATATAGCCAAGAGTTTCCAGGAGCTCTGCACAAACCAGGATAAAACAAGATGAGCCAGAATGTGATCTTAAAGAGAACAGAATGCAGATAAAAAAAGTCAAGCACGAAATATGTATGTAGAGTTACAAAGACAGTACAAAAAACAAATTAATTTACCAAGATTGGCATCATTTACAAAGTACTCTAAGGAGAAGCTAAATGGGAATCTCCGTAGTCGCTTGCGTCTGTACAGTTAGAAGATAGAACATGATCTACAAATGAGGAAAGAATTCACAGGGGGTTAATAAGCTAGGATTTTCCCTCGGACGAGGAAGACGATACTAATGAAGAAAGACAAATAAGGAAAAGGGGGAATAATATGGTCTCAATCAATTGAGAAAAAAGTAACTAAGGAAAAAATAAAAAACATCATCTAAATAAAAATGCAAGCATGATCATGACGAAATTTAAAACAAAAAAACATTTCTCGATCTCGATTATCTCGAGCAGTATTTGAGATATCAAAATACCGATTATGTACCTGTAATAAGAAAAACATTCTAAGTTGATTTCATATATAACATGCCCTGTAAAACTACGAGAACATGCCAACAGACCAACAGACAGACTACGTCTAAAAATCACAATTTTCGATCTCAATTGTCTTGAAAAGTATTCGAGATATCCAGATACCGATTATGTTTCTCTAATCAGGAAAAAATCCTAAGTTGCCTTCATATATAACATATCCTTTAAAGTTACGGGAACATGGCAACAGATGAACAGATAGACTATGTCAAAAAATCGCGATTTTCGATCTAGAGTATCTCGAATACTATTCGAGATATTAAAATACCGATTATGTATCTACAATCAGGAGAAATGAGTTGATTCATATATAACATGCCCTGTAAAGCTACGAGAACATGCCAACAGACAGATATCAAAATACCGATTATGTACCAGCCATAAGAAAAACATTCTAAGTTGATTTCATATATAACATGACCTGTAAAGCTACGAGAACATGCTAACAGACCAACAGACAGACTATGTCAAAAAATCGCAATTTTTGATCTCAATTGTCTCGAAAAGTATTCGAGATATCGAGATACTGACTATGTTTCTTTAATCAGGCGAAAACTCTAAGTTGGTTTCATATATAACATGTCTTGTAAACTAATGGGAACATGGCAACAGACCAACAGACAGACCATGTCGAAAAATCGGCCTTTTCGATCTCGATTGTCTCGAAAAGTATTCGAAATATCGATATAGAACACTTTGCAAACATGCAGCTTGTTTGAATTGTGTTTGGAATGCTGCGTAGGTGCTTTACAAACATGATGAATGAAGAGTGAAGAAACGGCGAATGTAAGAGACAAGCTAAACTTTAAGTGGAGAAAAAGAACAACTGAGGAAAGGAAAAGATCATGTTACCTGTAGCAAATATCTAGAGAAGAAGCAGCAGTAAGTGTCTTAGATAGTAAAATTATCCGGAATTCTCGAAAGGCAGCTACTTAAAAAAGCAAGCTAAATCTACTTTGAAAAACGAACAAGCTGTCTTATCCCAAAGCATTTTGAAATAGCAAAACTCTTAAAGAACTATCCAGAAAAGCTATCTGGAAATCAAAAGAGTAAAATGAAGGTTAAGAAAACGATTTCAATAACTAGAGTAGTCAAAGACCTAAAACGCAATAGACCTCTAGACATAGATCAAATTCCAGTGAACAACTTGCAACATAATGGAGAAAGCCATTTTCCTCTACTTCTTCTTCTTACTCTTCAGCTTATCCCTATCGGTTAGGGGTCGCTGTTCCTCCCTTCCCTTCTGTATTTCGTCCGGTCCCTCGTGTCCTCAGATGTTAACTGCTTCAGGTCTTCCGCGACACAATCTTTCCATTTCCTTCTGGGTCTTCACAAGGATCGCTTGCCGTTTACCTGCAGGCCCATCATTTTCTTCAAGACATGCCCCATTTCCCTTCTCATCACGTGCCCATACCACTGTAGTCTTCATTCTTGAGCTTTCTTGGAAGCTTCAACTACCCCTGCCAGCTCTCTCCTCGTCTTTCCCATACTTTTCTTTTCTTGAACCTTCTTTATGGGCCATGTCTCGCTGTCATAGATTAGGGCTGGTCACACCACTGATTTTGTCCTACTTCTGATTTGTTTATCGCACAGCACCCCGGTAATCTTTTTCTTGTTCATCCAACTTGCTTGAGTTCTGTGATTTAACTCCCTTCCGAGGTTTCCGCTTTCTGTGGCGTATGACCCGAGGTATTTGAAGTCACGTGTCCTTTTCAAGCTTTTTCCCTGTAACTCCTCTTGCTTTTCCTTCTCCATCAAATCACAGGTATTCAGTCTTCTTCCTACTTAGTTATTTTGAGACCGCCTTCCTCGATGATCTGCTTTCAACTTTCCAGTGTTTTTCCTGCTTTCTCTCGACTCTCTTCCACTATAGCAATGTCTCCGGCAGCCCAGCCCAAAGGGAGAGGTCCTTTTGGATGCTCCGTTAACACGTCCATCACCAGATTAAGTACATAGCTCAAAGCTGATCCCTAGTGCAAGGCCACAGTCACGGGGAATCTGTCGGTCACTCCAATACTAATACTTACTTTGGTATAGGCGCCCTCATACATACAAGTCTGTCACCAATCGGGCGTATTTGTTTGGGACTCCCTGCATTCTCACACACCTCCAGATCTTCTTCCTCGGTATTGTATTGTACGCCTTTTCCAGATCTACGAAGATAAGGTAGAGCTCCTTTTTTTTCTCGCCATACTTCTCAGAATGAACAAGGCATCCGTTGTTCTTTTCCCAGGCATAACACCAAACTGGTTTTTTTGAAAATGCTGTTTCTTCTCGTATTCTCCTGTTCACGCTCCTTTCCCACACCTTCATCGTAAGTCTAAAGCCGCTATAGTTTTGGCAGACCTGGAAAACTTCTTCTACTTTATAGATAGGCACCATCAAGCTCGCTCTTCAGTTTTCCGAGATCTTCTCTTCGGCTTACACCTGACACATGAGGTCCCATGTCAAGTCCCTCATCTCCCAATGCCTTCCACGCTTCCACCGGAACACCATCAGGTCACGCCACCTTAGCGTTCTCTGTTCTCCTTAAGGCCTCTCGTACGTCCTCTCGACTTTTTTCACTTATCGGGCCAAGTCCTCTTTCAATTCTTGGGTTCTTCGTTCAACAACTTCTTGAAGTAGTCGTGTCATCTTTGCTTGATGTTCTCTTCGCTTCTAAGGATCTCCCCACTGTCATTCTTAATCTGCTTTACATAAGTGAAGTCCTTTGATGCCGTGTTTCTCGTCTTCGCTAGGCTATACAGCCTGTTCTGGCCTTCCGACGTTTCCAGTGTCTTATACAATTCATCTTAAGCACTAGCCTTTGCTATATACCCCTACTTATCCTTTATTTGTTGCGAGACCTGGACCTCCTCGTTCCAGCACCATGATTCGTTGTCTCCAGGAGGGCCTTTATTGGATGTTAGCCATAGGATCGCTTCTCCAGCTTTCAACACCACTTTGCAGATTTCTTCCCATCAATCATTTGTCTCGCCTCGCCACGTTATCTTTGCTTTCCCCCTTGAGAAAGCAATCACTATAAATTATTTCAGACTGTAAGGTTTCTCGGATGAGAATTTAAACATCTTATCTACTATTCACAGCACTTACTGTAGTTTTTTTTATTTAAATTTAAAAAAATTCAAAGAATTACAATTTTTTGCATTAAAGTACAAAGAGAAATACGAGGGCGGTTCAATAAGTACCCGTGTTAGAAATGAAGACACAATTTTTTTCAAAAATTTTGTTTTTATTTTTCAACATAGTCTCCTTTTTTAACCCCTCCAAAAAATAGGATTTGTCGAACTCTCCA
>VTPC01008401.1:18348-28737 GCA_011009095.1 Ignelater luminosus
TCTTTCTGCCAACCCTTTAATTAATAGAATTGTTATTTTAGCCAATCAAATAAAAATTACTCTAACGATTCCTGCAAATCAAGTTACAAACGCTTCTTCCACAAACAAAAGCTGCCTCGATAATTTCTTATTAATCAACCAGATCGTCAATATTTGTAGGGAAACCTACCACAAAGCTTCCGCTGGATCCTTTTCTACCTCCTCTCTTTATATTACTTTTTATCTTTGTCGTCACTGAATGATTGAAATTTAGATAACGGTTCTTTACCATTTAATTATCTTTAGTGTATTTGACACATAATCCAATCCAAATATTAATTATTTAATATTGTTTCTTGTAAACAACTTTTTTGGAGAAGTTTTTACGTTTTGAACTTTTTTGTTTTAATTAAACCAATTAGAAAACTGTCAAGGTTTATTTGAGAAAAGACTAATTTGCTTTTGTTTTAAACAAACGAAAAGTTACAAGCTCACTATATTTAAATCCACGTTTCAATGACTACTAATCAGTTTGTGTTGTTGGTACTTTTAAATAAACACAACTCGCGTCAATAATTCCTCCTTAATCGGACAGAATAGCAAACAGAATCGAGGTTGATACTACTCTTTTTTCATTAACCAAACGGTCTCGTGATATTTGTAGATAAACACCAGTTACCTTTCTAATTCTACACTACATAAAATGTTCAAGTAAATTCGAGAATTGTTTTGAAGCTGAGTAATTTGCATATTTGATAAAGTGTTTTTCGCTTTTCAGAGAAGAAGATTATTTATGCCAAAAAGCGTAATACAATACCCAATTTAAGTTTAAGACATTCAACTAGTTATCTTTTATTCAGCAATGCTTTAATTTATTTATAATGTAATTCCTGCAGAGCAATTTTTAATTTTTTCTAAATATTTTTATCTGTCTTTCAAAAAATTTATTTACTACATAGGTAATCCTCTTTAATAGAAAAACAAGACAAAAAATTACCAAAGAATGCTAATAAGAAAAGATTTCAATTAAGAAACCTTGCCGAAGTTACAAATCGGCTTTTGGGAGATTTCTTATTTACTAACTGTATTAACATAAAACAATCTAAAGACGATCTTAAGTCAAATAACACAATTAAAGACATTAACAGCTGCGCCTCGCGCCAGATTAAAAAAGCTCCTAAAGTGCTGCTTAGTCAAGATGATATGATATTCATGATATTTCTCGGTATCCATTCGAGAATGTTACTGAAATCATTGGTAGTTGTTTGCTGCATATGTGCATTTTTAGAAAAGAATAATTCACACAAACCAATAACAGCTAACTTTTCTTTGTCTCACGCTTCTCTAGCGTTTTCTTCATTGTCAGGAGCAGCGCTTACAATTGTTGATTCTCGACTTGGGTAAGGCAGGATTTGTCAACAGTGTTGTGCGTTGTCCAGACGAGTATGGTGGCCAGATTATTAGGACAATTCGCCACCTTGTCAGGGTTAAAGACTCGGTCACCCTCCTTCCACCAGTTGGTGGCCTGGGTTTCGAGGAGGGGAGAAGTTTCCTTTTTTCCTGTAACCACCAGCATTGCAGCAGGACTTACCGACAGTTAACAATCCGCCTCACTACTTTGCAGCAACAACTTTCTACACTTACCAACAAACTCAACTCATTTACGACCAAATTAAAGCAGCAATAGCAGGATTTGTACTATCGAACAAGGTTTTCGTCTCTCTTGGACAGATCATCAGTGACGGCCAAAGTGCCTACCTTGACACTACTTACTTTCTATACTGTCTCATAATCATCTAGCACTCCGTTTTTTTTTTGAGGCACCAAACAGAGACTCCCTTGGAACGTTGCTAGTTAGTAGAGAAAAAGTGTTTGCTGTCTTTTCAGCAATAGCCACGTCCGACATTTTAAGTCGATATTTGTTACTGTCGCTTGATATCTTGGTAAACACAGCCTTTATCATAGTGACCTTCTCTAAATACCAAAACAGACCCTTAAATTTCTTTAGAGCTTCTGCGTTTACGTTTGCATTAATATCACTGTATTCAGCAATGCTGTAGAAGGGTAGGATCGTTGGAGTCTTTAATATAAAGAAGCAAATTGATAGCGGGAACTTTTTTTTCGTCTTGTCCTGATCAATAGACATCAGCATTTTCAATGAATACGATACTTTAACTACCCTCTGGGCACTATGCACTGTGCCAGGCCCTGTAAGGGCCTAAAAAATGATCAAACTCTCTTACTTATGTATAATCATCCTTTGATAATCTCGCTGGTCAATCGGCAGTCCCATTCACACTTGTCTCGGATCATTAAGCATCTCAGAGTTCAATGTTGTGCGGAAGAATGGAGACGTGTTGGTGAGGTGTTCGAAAGTCCCTCCATTACGTTTTAAACGTTTGCAGGGTTGCTGCCACCAACTGTCTGCGCTCTTCAGACTGGTTTTATGATGGATTGTTCAAGAGTAAGGCACTACTCAAGCCACCAATTGTCTTACAGCACCTATTAGCACTCTTCGTTCGGCCGTTCGACCATTTTCTCCACCAATGCTCACACCATCAACATTGTCCGTTGCTGTAGCATTGCACTGGCTGAATGTCTTTTGCTACTATACTCATTACTCACCAAAGACATCACAAACCCTTAAAACAGCGCTCCAGACGTTTTCAGATACTGAATTCTTCGCCGTACGCAAACTATGCGATCCTATCAGTGCCTTGTGTTCCAGCATTCAACCATCACCACTTGAGCTGGTTCGCCAACCCAAATCAAGATCCATTTGGGTTTAGAAACCCTAAAAACGTCCAAAAATCTACCCCAGAGACTTGACTGGGCGTCAACGCTCCGAAGTCAGGTCACCGCGACCGGACGAACCCATCTACAAGTCAATATCACAGTGTCACACTGGCTGATTTGAGTGCACTCTTCATCATTATCTTACTGTCTAATATCAGATCATTGCTATACATCCTTCCGCTTATGATTCTCCATTATTCTCCCATCTGATATTCAGTAACTGAATACGAAAATATTTCCCACAATAATCAGCCGCCTTCGGCGGCTTTTCAGCATTTATTTGCTTTGCTTTGCTTTGTATCAAGCACCTCAATGAGTTCCGTTAGCCAGCAGCCAGATCATCAGCAAGCGGCATCTACTCAAGAATTTCGAAAATTTTCCAGGGTCGCAAATTCTGTCTTTCTTTAAAGCGAATACTTTGGTTCTATTTCAATCAATAAACCGAGAAAAAGCAAGCAGACTAATGAAAAGTACAAAACAATAAAATAAATAAACAATAGAAACAAAGGGAAAAAAGTCAAATAAAATAAACAATGGGAAAACGAATTCTAAAGTAAAATTAAAACAAAAGAAGAAAGAATTTTTGTTTGTAAGCAAACAATTGATGAAAACAAGTGCAAGCTTTGAAACAAATGAGATAAATAGATCGTTGTTAGATTCTGGGTTTTCTCGGAAAGGTCGCTTTAAGTGTTCTATTCTTATTCGGCCGTAACGTAGAGAAAATGATTTTTGGGACAGTGACGCAGAAGATTGATGTCTTTCATGTTAGTTCAGTGTTGTAGTTTGCTGTGACGCGAGAGTAGTGTGCTTTGTGTGTCCAGTAATGTGGTGTTAGAGAATGCACGTGATACGACGTGTAGTTGAGTAGTGCTGTGATTTGATGTCTTTGTATGGATAGATACTGCTTCGGTACTTGCTTTGATCACTAGGAAAAACCACGATAAAATCCTAGTGAGAACAGTCGGTTCGGGAATCGCTCTCTGGACCGTCCAAATAAGAACGTAGCGCAGAGGAAAAAGAAGTGTGAAAGCCTTTATCTGTATATAAGTCGGGTGTTTAAGCTTCTCTCTGGAATTCCTATGCGGGAGTGAAGCTGGGATTCTTAGAATCTCAAGAACGTGCTCTTTGTTTTGCTCTCCCGCGCCCGCTTACCAAGCAATTTATCATGAATTCCAGACGAGTATCTGTAAGGGGAATCCCTGCTTTGTTCTATACTTATACCGAAGGGTGAAAGCGCTCTAGGTGAAGAATTCTCCTGCAATGGCCTCCTTCCTTCTGTCGAAGTCTCCGTTTAGGATATGGTGGTGCAGTAGCATAGACGGTAATTGGTAGTCGATCACAATGTATAGGCAGTGCTTCAACTAGTCGTTTCAGATCGTCACTTCAGCTCGTTGCTTTAGCTCATCGCTGTAGCTTGTCGCTTCACCTCAGCGTGGGTGTGCATGTAATACCGAGATATTTGACAGATGGCGAAAGGCACAGTTCCAGAGGGAATCGCGTCGTCGAGACCGAATCTTCTCCACGTTTAGGACCAAGTTTCAAGGCTTCCGAGTTTGTACGCCAAGATCTTTCAACCCTGGCAGAGCCGCGAAACGTCACCCACAAGACACAAATTGAAAGACGCAGACAAGGGGTTTCTTGGGGTGGGGAATGTCGTGGAAGTAAAAGACGAATAAGAGTGGAAAAAGATGAACTCCTTGGAAGACGCCGACACCCTGGGGTACTCGCACGAGTTTAAAGTCCCTCGTGCCGGTCCTTGTTGAAGGGCCGTTTGATGTCGAAAAAGACGGCTGTTAAGCTACATCGGACCGATCGCTGTGGAGTCGGTTCGTTGTAGATCTGTCAGAATGGAATCCTGTCCGATGCTCTGGGAGGAAATTGTGGGCGTCCAGGTAAGCTTGGAGTCTATTTGATAATAAGCTCTTCAATGACCTACGACATTAAGCAGTGAGATGGACCTGTAAAATGCTGAACTTGTGAATAGCTTTCCTGGTTTGTAGATCGTTGTCACTGTTGCCTCCTTCCAAGCGTAACGGAAACATCAGGATGATAAGAACGATGACAACAGGTGGTAGGTAGTGGAGGGCTCTTTTTGAGTGGAGAAAAGTGAAGTCCGTGGCAAGGAAAAGATGGTCGGAGACTTGGAAGTATACAGTTAAGAGTGTCGGTGACAATGATGTGGTCTACGATGGAACTACCCAGGTTGCTGAGAAATGTAGAGCATGCGTTGGGAATCCGGAACAGCTGGAGCCTGAGCAGGTAGTTTGCACGTAGTTGGCCCATAAGGCTTGACACTTCATCTCCAAAGTCCTTGTTCCGGGCGTTGAAGTCCTCCATCATCAGGCTCTACGGAACAAGGTCACGAACTTGAAAAGGTCGACAGAATCAAGGGCGGAATGTAAATGGATGCCGACAGAGATGTAGATGAAGGTGATGTAGACGTGTAATTTTGGGGGAGGATTAAAGGGAGAGAGTTCATTGTTCACTCTCTTGTATCTCTTCGGCCGTAGTTGACTGGATTGGTGTAAACTGGCAACAGTATCCTTTGCTGGCAGCAGATGTTGGAAAAGGCGACATGCTGGTGGGCGACGCGGCGTGTTGATAAAGAAGTAGATGTCGTAGTCAGCGATCGATGTTGATTATCGGAAATACAATCGTTGGCGGGGGAGGCTGTATATGTCGGTCTGCGCGTCGAAATTAATTCATGGAAACATTCTGAGTTGACCTAAATGGTATTGAAGCCCAGATATTGAATATGTCGTAGTTGTTGTTTCATAGTGAAATAAAGGCCTAATATTGTTAGGTTAAGTACAAGGCCGATTGTTGGAGCCCGCAACAAGGGCAATGCATATGATCCTGGGTTGACTGGCGTTGACGCTGGACCTATGCGCCTCAGAAACGTACGTTGCCATAGGGCAGCTAAGGTAATAGGGGTCGCAAGTTGGAGGATGTCGATGACCCGGACAATCTAAGGATTGGGAGGAACTTCTTACCGACGTCTGAACCAAACTGATCAAAGTGGAACGGCTCGACAAAAAACCTCGAAGAGCCGAGAAGTCCGAAAGGCCCAACAAGCCCTAACAGTCCGACAGACCCGTTTGACCTGACAGGCCCAACAAGACAAGAGATCCAAATACCCCAATGAACCCGGAGGGCCAAGAAGTCTAAAATGTATGACGCGACGGCCCGAACGATCTGACTCAAGATACTCGTTTCCACTATTTTTATCCAAAGCACCAACATCTTTGCCCTCAATTATCAACGGTTGGTTCAATTTACCAAATATATCTGTTGACTGGACTTCCTATTTTCTTCGATGGCATAAATTAAGGCAATCAGAACCGTGCTGTAGTCCGAAGGTGGACTGTTATGAATGGAAGAGCTAACACTTTTGATTTTACACCTTTGCAGACTGGAGAGCGAACACTTCCATACTGAAATATATTCTCTACCCAAACGATCTTTCTTACAATAAAAATGTCCAAAGGGGAATTGACTTGGAACCGTCTCGTCTGCAAAAAAGCTGTATTCCCGGATAACGGGCGTGAAGGTAGATCCCGTGGGATTTTTCGCCTACAAAAACCACGGTGGCTTGGGCGCATCGATTGATAGGCTGCTGGGAACAGAACGAATCTTGGAAACCAAATGCACTAACTGTCTTACTCGTGAAATCCCAAAACAAAAGAACAACTTTCTTATCTGCAAGGATAAGAAAAATCCAATGTCAAACGTCATTTAAAGTTTCAATTTAAATTAAAATTTAATTTTGCAATTCGCGTTAAAAACTTTGGTTTTTGTGTTTTCTTTTTTTCGACAATTTCAAGTTGTGGTGGTTCATGTAGACCTCCTGGATCAAAAGGGAAAAAGAAAATTACGGCGCAGCTGTCAAAATTGGATCTCAAATTAAGACCAATCATTGGAGATGGGAACTGCCTCTTCGGTGCTCTTGGTGACCAGCTAGTCGGAAATCAAAACCAACATGCAACCTACAAAGTATAATTCATCAAATCTCACCCTTCGGATTCCGAAGGTTTTTTGAGTAACAACGAAGACGTTTCATTAGATGCCCATATAACCAATCTTTCGCATAACAGAACATGGGCTGGCAAAGACGCGATTGTAGCATTTAGCAGGGCAAAAGACGTAATTGTCGTTGTACACCGTCTCGCTCAAGACCCTAATGATTTCTCCCCATTCCCCGCTTCAATCTAACGAAAATCACAAAGAGACTGAACTTCACGTGTTCTTCCATGAAGCGCATTATGATTCTGTAAAACGCATAAGTGACCATTCTGACGCACCCTCAAACATTCAAATGTTATCATCCACTTTTACTCAACGCATGAATGGGATACTCATTGTGCCCCAGCGTAGAAGTTCCAGAATCCTCTCGTTGAGCCAGAAACGGAATTCAAGCCTAGGGGATAAACCACACGAACAATCGAGAAAGGAATTAGGCAGATGAATTGACCCTCCCATTGTTGACCAGCAAATCTCAACACAGAATCTCAAAACTGCAGAAGAATGGATATTATCAAACATCATAAAGGACAGCAGCGAGACACAACACATAAGGAAGAAACTGCTTTTTTCAAAATATTTAGAGTCATGCAAATCCGATATACTAAATGCGTCCTCATTTGGTAAACTTGTTTATAGGACCTTTCCAAACACAAAAATGAAACGTCTAGGTCCCAGGGGAGCTTTGTCATTATATTGTGTCGGCATTAAGTGGTCCAAAAATGATAACGGACATATATAACACAAAAATATACAACTTTTTGGTCAAAGATTACCGACACTTCGCCACGTTCCAAAGGGTGCTAGATCGTCAGTTGCTGAAGCCCTTCCACAGACGTTGGAAGCAATAGTGAAGACAAACTCGATATCCTCATGGAAAGACCTTTGCCTATTTACTTTTGCTGTACTTCACTCGCCAAATTCGTTTGAAAAAGTCTCTAATTTAACGACCTATGTACAGGAGAGGGTATCAGTATGGAAGTCATGCTCGCAACCCCAATCCTACTTACACAAGGATCCCAAACGAAACTCAATTAACGAAGAAGGTGGAGGCTAAGCTAGCCGACGGTGATATACATGGTGCGCTACGACTATTGACATCAGAAGACACAATAAAAGAACCATTCTTGCCCTTGCAAAAAAGCACCCTCCCTATCCCACACCTACAACTTTTCCGAGCCCACCGGCAGGACCCATTGAAGTGCCCGAAGCAGAGGAGAAGGAACTGAAAGCTATCATAGCTACTTTCCCGTCAGGATCTGCAGGTGGCATTGACGGAATGAGGCCTCAAATCCTAAAAGATCTTCTCACCGTGAAGGAAGAAGGAATCCATGAACGACTCACTAAAGCTTAATTATATTTTATTACTATGTTACTTCGGTCAAGAACAAATACTGTAATACGTCCAATTCTCTTTGGTGCAACTCTAACAGCTCTAAAAAAAACTGGTGGAATTAGACCGATAGCAGTGGGTATAACTTTTCGAAGAATGGCTGCGAAGGTGGTGTGTCAAAAAATCAAAAAACCTATGACTAATGAACTCACCCCTCATTAGCTAGGGGTGGGAATTTCAGGAAGCGTCGAAATTGGTGCTCACGCAGTGCCAAACACAAATCTCTCAAGGTTGTTCTAAAGCTGGACTTCCAAAATGCATTCAATAAAGTAAGGAGGGATATAATGCTAAGTGCTGTTAGCTGCCATTTTCCCAACCCAGCACCCTTTTCTTTGGTTCGACGTCTCTCCCGTCCGCAATTGGATGACAGCAAGGAGAACCGTTGGGGCCTGCAATTTTTTCTCTTGTTATTCATTTAAATTTGGATTGAGCGAGATCCTTCTTTTTGGATTTCACAAAACGTCGCAAAGAAAGTTTCATCTAGTGATATTACATTCTCTACTATCCTTATAATATCATCTTTCGTCTAAATAAATTAAACTTGCGCGATTATATTTGTTTGATTCATGTCAGAGCCTCCAGCAACTGCAGGCCAATAATGGTCCTTGATATTCAGCCAAATGTGCGTGTCATACAGGCGGAAGTAAAGCTATGGTATTTGGATGATGCCACCAGACTTAGATGTCGTGCAGAAAAATGTCGCTGAAGTAGGACTAACCCTGAACTCATCAAAGTGCGAAATGGCAATAGTAGAAGCTCGAACGGTTGATAAAGAGCAATCTGTGATAGAGCTCTTCAAGAAAAGGGCACCAGGCATAACAGTAATGCAAGAGGAAAACATACAACTACTTGGAGTTCCTCCTGACGCAATTCTTCAAACAAAAACTGAAGTACTAGACATAATAACAAAACACTTACTACTCCTCAGTCGCCATTTTGCCTTTTTTCTCGTTCGTGCATCAATATCTATCCCTCGCCTGATCTACTTTCTAAGATACAGTCCGACTTGGAGGAGAATGTCTCTTTTGGAAAAAGCCACGCTGAAGTCGTCATTAGAAGTCGTCCTAAACATTTCCCGCTTGGTTGCAATCGTCCTTACCGGTAAAGACGGGTGGATTTTAGACACTCTCTTAACATGGCTACCTCGCGCTTCTTGGCTTCGTAAAACAGTTCTCTGTCTTATCTTGAGTCCCTCCTTCCAGTCGACACGACAACAATTATTGCTGAAGCCCAAGAATTTTGGGAAATCTCGTGGCATGTTAAGGAAGTCCCAGCAAGTCCTGTTTGCTGCATCCAATCTGTATGGGAAGTTCCAGTGATTCAGCACACTTTGTTCGACCTTACAATACGGTAGAAGATAAAGCTCGTCTTTTAGCATGGCATCCGCTTCCTGGCTCAATGCCCTACCTTCTCCACAGTTGGAAACTTACATGTCTGGAGAAACCTTTAAAACATCTGTCGCTATCAGACTGAGAGCAAACGTATGTTAATCACACCGATGTGTGTAAGCCTGTAAACTAAGTAAAAGAAGGGTCTCTCGATACGACACCCTAAATAATGATATGATGCAAGCATTACGAACAGCAGGTGTACCCTGTATTAGAGAACCTCCTGGTTGTTTCAGATCCGACGGTAAGAGACCAGGTGGACCAACACTAGTTGGTGAATTTTATTGGTTCGTGGAACGCATTGAACGCAGTATTCAGACCGACATTCTTTGTAGCAAAATGGAATAGAAGCTGGCAGGATTTTATGAAAGTGAAATGGCTCCAGAAATAATCGACCCAATCTGCAACATGAAACGATTTAGAACCCCCAATTATCGTCAAACGGCAATTGATAGACGAGCATTTAATAGAAAGGAAAAGCTGGAAGTTTCCCTTCATGAAAAATCTTAGTTACCATTTTTTCCACGATTTTCCCAAAGTTCCAGGAGATTTTTTGTTTCTAAAAGACATGCCCACCTTAATTACGTTTTAATTAGATTCTCTACCGAATTACACCTAAAACTTGGAAACCTTTCAAAATGTAAACTTATAGCATCATTAGAAATATATTGAGAAGATACGATTTCAGATAATAAAGGCCTAAATTAAAAAAATCCTATTTGAAAAGTAAACAATATTAAATCACGTGATGACAAAATTAGCTTGTTCATGCCATACGCGGTTTAGTCAGATTCATTTCAGAAGAATCCCAAA
>VTPC01008403.1:0-14009 GCA_011009095.1 Ignelater luminosus
TTTTTTGCTTGGCATACAAATAGAAACTAGAAATACTCTAAGTTAAGTTTTGTTTATTTTTTTGAGCTAGGTCCTTTTTGTTTTACAGGGCAGCTTGGCCAAAATATCTTGGAGCACACAAAACGCAAAATAAAATAAAAATTCCCCAGGTAGATGAGAAGCAAATATAGAACTAGAGTAACACAAAACTGAGATAGTGTGAAGCTAAAATGATGCAAAATTAAAACAGCACTAACCCAGAATTTATACAGCGAGAAGATTCATTTTAATTTGATAAAATAAAATTATCAAGATCACAAGTGAAACCTCATTTAAACAATTAAAACAAAAACAAGGCTAAACATCAAAATTATTGAAGCCTGCAAAAGGCAAGTCCAGAAAATTCCACATCCACATTTACACAGTACCAAAAAGGTGAACAAAAGCAAATTTCAAATACCATAAAGACAACTCAAATAAGTTTACCATCATAACCTATTAAGTATAATATTATAAAAATGAAACAATAATTTAAGCAACAAAACAGGACGTGGTCAAAAGGATTTTAAAAAAGACAGGTCACTGCCCATCGGTAGTGGATGAACTTGGATGTTGTTTTGCAGCAAAAATAGAAAAAGGGGAAGAAGAAATCCCTGAGAGTTGGTATTCAATATACATATATTGCTGTTAAACTATCTACAATTGTATGAACACCTTTTTTCAAAAACCTTTGCACAGAAGGTGGACTTGGAAAAGTTCAGACTCACAAACGAGAAATGAAATAGATTATATAATAACAAACAAAAGCCATATATTCTCTGATGTCACGGTGTTGAATAAATTCAAGGTAGATAGTGACCACAAGTTAGTGAGATCAAGAGTTGAATTAAACATTAGATTAGAAAGCAAAAGCTAATGAAACGAAACCGCTTTCCAACAGCTGAAGTATTAAAACAAAACATCGACAAGTACCCAAATGAACTAAATAAAATATTTAAGAACAGTTTAAAGATACCTTAGAAAATAGAATAAGAGCCAACATACAAACAGCAGCGAAGAAAATACGTTCAAGGACAAACAAACAGAAATCCAGACCATTAAAAGCAACCATAGAGCTTTTAGATAGAAAAAGAAAGAAAGTTCCCATAAATTTAAAGATGACCTATGCCATGGAGACAACTACATTAACCCTTAAATTCACAAAACAACTCAGAGTGGCACAAAGAGTCGTCGAGAGGATTTATGTTAGAAATTAATCTGAGAAACAGAAATTAGAAGAGCTTAGACAGTGGACGTGGTTGAAAGAATCGCTAAGCTGAAATGGAACTGAGAGGGTCATATAGCAAGACAGGACAAAACCAGATGGACAAAGACTATCTTAAATTGGAGACCGAAAACTATCGGGAAAAATATCGGCAGACCGCCGCAAAAATGGAGAGATGATTTTGTCCAGACTCAGACGCTAGGAATGGGATGGCAACATATTGCACGGGATAGGGTAGCATGGAGAGAAAAAAGGGAGGCCTTCAGGAGTGGACATCAAAAGGCTGATGATGATGAAGAAGAAGATACATATGTTACGTACTCTAACGAATCATGTTTGTCTATTGTAATTCGTTCTTAAACTATTCGTTACCTTTCTATAAGACACTTTTTCTTCTCTGATAAATTTCTGAAATCAGGTCTCCAACAACAAGGTCTTTAAAGAATTAGTATAGCTGAGTTTTGGTTTTGTTCATTTCCGCCCTTGTACTGATTCTATGACAATTTGCATAAACTTCATGGTTTGTCAACATGGAACTACAATTGAAGCTAAAATACGTTCAAAAGAATTTCAGTTTGATCTTCACAGTGCCATATTTTGATGCTTTATTGGCTGTACTGTATATAGAGTATAAAGACTTGAACCAAAATTAGGTTTTTGGGTACTAAGTAAGTGTTAAAGTAGAACTCGTTATAATATAGAACAGGAATCGTCAGCTCTGGAGTTAGTAAATAAATCCTAAGAGAATTTATATCAGAATTTGTTATTTATATGTCTAAATATTAATACAACATACTGTAGAACCCATGGCAATGGAAAGATCATTAAATTTAAATCAAAATTAACTGTAGGTATCATAAACCCTACAACGAGAACTGAAATTAGGAAACTGCTGAAACAGATACAATTAGTGACAAACTAGGATGAGGTAGTTAGTTAGAACGGAATCTTCGATGCAAAATTATTACATTCTTTATTTTTAAATTGGAGGCGTCTTTTAAGATTGTAACTGTCTAGTGTGTTTTACAAATGTTGTAAATGAAAGAATTATCCCGGAATATAAAGATGATAAATAGTATGTTAACAGCAATGCATCAACGCTGTGATGCCGTTGAAGTAACAGAATCATATCTGCAATCGATGCAAGCACAAAGTTAAACACTTTAGTAGAACAAAATCCAAAGTTTGTTAAATTCTTTTTAAAAACTATGCAGTTAAATGAGTGTAAAATATTTGCAGGATCTTAATTGGATTTAGTTCATAAAAACACAATATTTGATAATAAGGCACCACGATTATAAATAATGAGAAACTTAAGACTTTAAAAGCCCACTTTAAATTTACAATCTTAGTATAAATAAATTGCAAACATTCATATAAATTGTAAGACCCTTTGTATTCGTGTATCTTGGCTTATGAAATAATAATAATTAATTTATAAAGGTAAAAGCCGTTAATTGAATTTAGTGGTGTACTAAATTAAATTTGTAGCTTTGCTGTTCCAATAAATACGTGACACCTGTAACTACTGTAATGTCTTTCTTGGGTTTACTAGACTGATTATAACTAGAAAGTAATAAAGGAAATTGAATTATATCTAGTAGAAGTTTCGTTAATTAAATAGTATTCACTCTTAAGTGGCTTTGTGAATTAATTTTTACACAAACGTAGAAAAGTTAATGAGTTTAAAGTTTACTTTAGCAACTTCTGCTTATTTTATGGTGCTACTCATAATTCAAGAAAAACAAAAATAGTGTGCCAGCAAGGCTTTAGTAGTAGGCATGTAAATACTTCTAAACATTTGTTGCAGTGGTATTTCCCGTTTCCAAAAACGTTTATTCTCACTATTTTATAGTTAGAAATTCCGAAATAATAATTATTGAATGTACATTTTTTAATACATATCATGAAATCTCTTTCATGCAATTAACTGCGATAATTAGACAAGCCTTTATTATTGTGAAATAATTATTACTGGCTTCAAATTTTAATAAGGGGTAATTGTTGAATTGAACAATGAAATTTGCAAAACTCTCATCAACTCTTCTTTATTAAAGAGCTAAATATGGACGTTTAAAGAGCAAATTAACTTAATTTTTTTTAAATTCTGCAATAAACAAATTCATCAATTTTAGTGTCTAATTGTTAAGAACGAGTGGCTGTAACATATGCAAATTTAATATGCTTGCATATTTTACTGTTTCCATAACATACATGCCTTTGAAAAATGAAACTATAAACTAGTAGTGACACCAGCTACAGTAATCTGGTTGTCTCCACCTTGTTGCTGTCGACGTTATGAATCTGCCCGTCACGTCAGTGTAAGACTTTGAATATTTGACTTGAAAATCTCATCATACTTTAATATGTAAATCTGTATGTAAGGTTTTTCATCTAAACAATGGCGCAATAGATCAATGGAAATTGCGACAGCAAGTTTATCATTGGCCAATCCGTCCTTTTCTTTATTATTTTTGCAAGTAGCTTGTTGATAATAATGACAGCTTTGCTATATGTTCTTTCATTTTACGTAACTGTTTTTGGTGTTCTCTTAGTATTATCATCATTCTAAGACTGTAATAATTTTTTTATAAACAGCTATCACAAGCAAACAATTAATAGTAAGAATCTAATCTCAGATCTAAAGATAATTTAGTTTCTTAATACACACTAACATAAGCATTGGAAAAAACTGCAATTGGGTTTTTATTATCTTCCATGATTTTATCTGGGTTTCATTTCAAAAGTCATGATCCGTTCAGAACCTAAACTTTGGTTAACTAACAAAGCCAAAACCAAAAAGGTACACACCAAGGTCACGAATCTCAGTTAGGCATCCTCTTGGCCTTAATCCCTGCTGAAATACCTCTAAAAATATTATAATGGCTTGCTCATGAAAAAAATTGGATCTTTGATTATTTTTTTTAATTATACAGAGTTATTACATCTGGAAAATTTTGAACTGTCAAAATAAGTTTATGAAACATGAAACTATCAAGGAGAGGTCAAAAATATAAATGAAAATGAATACAAGATGAATAATAATCAGAATTAAAGGCAAAATGGTTACCAAACCGTTTTAAAACGGAAAGACTGTAATAACCAAAGTTTCTGATGAGAGAAAACATGAACAGCTATGATCAGGAAAGACAATCTCATGAATATAACGTTTCATCACTTGTACTCTAAGTAACCCCTTCATGGCATTTTTTCCTGCATATTTAGAGATTTCCTTGCAGGCGCACTGAAAAAATTCATAACTACTTTCATCATGCTTCTTAGTTCCAGTACGAAGTTTGCTTTTTGAAGATTCTTTTCAGACTTCAAGTAGACATTAGCCGGTCAAGTTCCTACTAAATGCTTTACTTTTCTAAATTTGGGAGTTCCAATAACGCTACTTTTTTGACACCAAAGTACCGCACAGCCTTGAATTATTTTACACATGGCTCTGGGCTTAGAGTCTTAATATCTCCAGGAAGGATCAAATCCGATTCCTACAATATTCACGTGGTCTTTTTCAGACATTTTCAGCTAATTACAAAAAAAAAATTTTCAAGTCCCACGTCCACCTGCTGGCACTCTTGAGACATGCAATCTATTATTAGTTAATTCTACGTCATCAATCATACATGCGAAGATGCTGTCCTGATACTACCTTTCCATATTCTTGTGTACAAGATGATTAAGCTATGCTCTCGCTATTGTAGCTTAGATGCTGATGCTTAGTAACTGGGCCTTAGTTAAAGTCATTATCATTCTGCACCTTGTCTACTTTGTAACTCCGCCTTCATGACTTAAACTCTCAAGTGTCATCAGTTAGCAGTTGGCCTACGTCTCCAGGTTCGGATTATATCGTTTAGTTCGTTGCTTTGGCAATCCTTTTCTCGGTTGAGTGTTCAATCCAATCTTATTGCTCTGTTCATTGTTTTGTCTCGCCTTCAGTGTGAACAGTCTTTGTGATCCCTGTTAAATAACTTTTAAATCACATTTAGGACCGAACTTTATTGTCTGTCAGTTGATTCAGTCATATATTCTCAACTCTAAGGTCTTTCACATCTTTGTGTGCAACCTTCAGTCGTCATATTATACTCTGCATAGAGCAAACTTGTTTGAAATGCTTCAGATTAGGACATCTGAAAAATAATCTTTATAGTAATTTATCGTAATCTTGCCTCGCATTCCCTTTGTCTGTGTCTGTCCGCTAATCTAGCCCGATCGACTCTGATATTTACTTTTAACTGCTATCAGCCGAAAGTCGTTCGTTCCTTTTTATGAGGTCCGAGGGAAGGACCAGAATGTTTTATATTTTCTACATATCAAACGTTGACTCAGTAAAATCTTTCACCATGCGATTGTCCTTCCCCAGAATACCAACACGCGTCTTTTGAGGCTTACATCACAGACACCTTTCCTCGTTTAAATAATATGTTGCGTGATTCTTCCTCGCGATATGTGGACAATCATTTACTCACTTTACACAACTTCTGTCTTTGATCTACTGCTCTGCGATGCCACTTCTCTAGTGGACAGTCAAATAGATCCGCAGAAACCACATGGTCTCTGAATAGCTGGACTATATTGGAGGGAATCTACCCGTATCTGTGATAAGTCTCATCGTCCGCCGCTGTCTCCTTCGTGAGAGTGTCTGCAGACTCAAATCGGCTTTCATTTTAGCAAACACCATCAGTACTGTCTAGGCATCTGTATAAATGGTACACAGTTCAAAAGTGTATTGGTGGATCGCAATCCAGAATAAAGAAAGCGTCTTCTGAATCACTAGCAGCTCGTTCTGGAAGATTGAGTATCATATCTCTAGTGTAATGTGAGCTTTCGATTCTTTCAGTTTTGTCTTAAAGATGCTCGCGCCCTCCTCTTCGATTCTGCGTCCATTCAACCCCCAACAACCACTGTAGTGATATTCTAAGAACAAATCTAATGACAGTAATTGACTTGAAACTAGACCTGTCCTACTTATTTGTAGATCGCCAGTGCAGATCTCCTTGCTGTGTCTTGACTTTTGTTTTGCCTTCTACATGGACAGTCTTCGAAATCTTATTTAGTTTACCTAAGTTTGGCTAAAGATTTTATTGTTCCAGCCATCTACTCTTAATTGATGTTCAACTCTGGGGCTTCTCACGCCTTTGTTTGGCGTTATCCCTCATTTAGGCGACAAACTGGTTAGAAAGCTTTAGGTTAGGAAGGCTGATAAAGAAGCAATCCTAATTTATTGCGATTCATGCTTTATATTTTCCTCGTAGTTGTCTGTTCACTGATCCAACCCAATTAACCCTAACATGAGCTTCTAACTGCTGTCAGCCCAGAGTTCTCTTGTTCCTTTATGTAAAGTTTGGGAGAAGGACCAAAACGCCTTATACTTCTTTATCAAGCGCGTTCACAGGACAGGTTGAGCCAAGAATTAAAGCAGAAAGAAAATTCCACTTTCCATAGAAGTCTGTAAATTGTCCTTAGATATCCTATCCTTTATTCCTCGATTGCTTTGCCCCACCTTCACCGAATACAAATGCGCACTTTTAAAATTTAAGCCAAGGATACCTTTCCAGTCTTTCAGACGCATGGTATTTTTAATCGTAGGATCTTTCACGCAAACTTGCGCAGCTTACGCAACTGCTCGACATTTTCGGCCACCGATATATTTATCACAGTTTTCAACCAGATTCTTTGTTATTTCGCTTTGTTCAGTTCTCTAGCTGACACCAAAAATTGATGTGTCGTGAATATATCAGTATCCGTGATTTCCAATAATTGCTCTTGTCATTGCCTGATTGATAAGCTTCGTCGTTCCTTCCACAGAACTAAAACAGTATTTTTGTTCAATATGTCCCCGTAAATTTTCCACATCTCTGTTTTCAAGCTTGTCTTGCATTTTAGTACTACTAGGCTATCTGTACACACGATACGCTTTTGAAAGGTCGTGTTCGTGGCCCGGATGAAGAGAAGCGTATTGGAAGATTGATCATCAGGTCTGTAATTTGAATTTTCCAGTCTTGTCATCGTTCGTCCTTGCCTTCCCCAGTCTCGAATTTAAAATGTCCACGTCCGTCTTTTCTTTGATTATACGATCTTTCAGCCCCAGCTATTACTATAGTGGTCTTCTTTGAACGATGCTCATCTTTCTACTTCTTCCTGTAAGAAACGCGGCAATTGACTTTTAAAAGTAGTAGAGCGACAGTTATATACTCGGATTCCGCTTGAATTGCATAACCTTCATCAAGCTTCTCATTTCCTAGCTTTGCATGTAAATCTCTAGTGCAGGTTTTTGGGCTCTGTCTTGGTTTTCGTCTCTCCTTCTGTATTGATAGTCTTTGATTCAGCTAATTTAGATCTGACTGAAAACTTTATTGTCCGTTTTCTGATTCAGCCATCTACTCTTAGTCGACACGTTTTAATGTTATTGTAATTCCCGTTTCGAATTTCCCTTGTAGGTGGTGTCTGTTAACTGATTTAACCCGATCGACCTTTACATCTGCTTATAACCGATACTGTCAGTCTAAAGTTCTCTCATTCCTTTAACTGAGGTCTAAGATTCAAAACGGCTTATCCTTTCTATTAAGCTTGATCACGGGACAGATTGACTGAAAGAACTTAACGAAAAGTCAACTTTCAGTAAAATTCTCTAGTTACTCTTTCCCACTCTTAATCAAAGGCACCACTCTAATGTCTTAATCGTTTACTATTTTTAATCGTACTGTTCTTCCAGAAAACTCGCAAAATGGACCACCATCTGTGTACTTTATACAACTAGCCCGCTTCAGCAAGCCCTCAGTTGTTCCACGGTGTCATTCCTCTAGTTCACTCCTTGCCAGTCGCGACTTCCTTTAGCTTCTTCATCTGCACCAAGTAGGAACGAAAACCCTGTGAGCTATGAGCAGTTGATTCGTCTTTTACCATGGATGTATCCGTACTTGTGGTTTTCAATTTTTGTTTACATAACCTAACCTTGGTTCTCAGTGGTTGTCACCTCGGTCTGCCTATTCTTGTTAGATAAGTCCGCATAAATGCTCCATTCCTCCATTTGTAAGCTTATCGGGTCTCACATTCCAGCCAAGCATCATCAGTACTACCTGCCTGTCTGTCTCTGATTGCTGCACAATGTCCATTTTTGCTTCATCTCTTTGTAAGAACAAATCCAGTGGCAATAAATGATTTACGACTAGATCCGTCTCGGTAAAACTCTTAATCACCATAACCGTCTTCAAGGTTTCCTAACTTGGTGTACCTTTATAGATCGGTCACACTGAATATGCCAGCACACTTTGACCAGCTTCCTCGGATACCCTCATGTTTACATAGACGCTATTCGAATTCAAAAGTGTATCCGTGGTCCTTTATTTGAATTTTTGAATCTGGTGGTTTTTGTTGAAAATGGAAAGCGCCGTCTCGGCATTTCTCTATCCGATAAGATACGAAAAAAGTTTTTTAATTTCTTCGTTATTGTCCTTCCCGGTCTTGAACTTGAAGAACTCTGATTATGCATCCTTTCAGCCTTAAATAGTTATTGTGACAGTTCTCTCTGATTGCTACACAATATCCATTTTGCCTCATCTCTTTGTAAGAACAAACTTCGTGGCAGTAAATGATTTACAAATAGATCCGTCTTAGTAAAACTCTAATCACCATAACCGTTTTCAAGGTTTCCTAACTTGGTGTACCTTCAGATCGGTCACGTTGAATATGCCAGCACACTTTCCTCGAACAGGCTCATATTTACGAGGGCGGTTCAGTAAGTACCCGTGTTTGACGACAGAAGGCGTTCCTGAGGGAAGTTGGTGTTATCATCGTGTGCTGCCATCTATCAAACGTCGGTATAACAAATTGCAAACTGATTGATAGGTTAGTTTAAATTTGACAGCCATTTGAGTAAGACGTGTTTCGTGATGTTAGCTAAGATGGAAAAAGAGCAGTATCGTTCGGTAATTCGCTTTCTGTTTTTGGATGGGAAAAAATGCGAGGAGATAAAAGCAAAGTTGGATGCTGTTTATGGGGACACTTCGCCATCCATGACCACAGTTAGATATTGGTTCAACGAATTTAAACGTGGGCGAACATCCGTTTTTGATGAGGAGCGACCAGGACGCCCGGCAGACGTGATTACCGAGGAAATCATTCAAAAAGTCTACGACATGATTCTCGCTGATCGACGAACAAAAGTGCGTGCAGTAGCAGAGGCCGTAGGTGTGTAGACCGGAACGGCAATTAATATTTTACATGATAAGTTGGCGATGAAAAAATTGTCGGCGCGATGGGTGCCGCGATTGCTAACGGTGGACAACAAGCGGATGCGGCTGTTAACTTCGAAGCAGTATTTGGAGCAATTTAAGGGAAATCCGAAGGAGTTTTTGCGTCGAGTTGTCACCGTTGATGAAACCTGGATTCATCATTACACACCAGAAACTAAGCAACAATCAAAACAATGGATTTCTCCCGGGGAATCTGCTCCAAAGAAGGCGAAGATGGTTCCATCGGCCGGAAAGGTCATGGCGACGATTTTTTGGGATGCGAACGGCGTCATCCTCATGGATTTTTTAGAAAAAGGAAGAACGATCATTGGACAATACTACAGTGAGTTATTATACAGCTTCGACAAAAAATTGAAGGAGACACGGCCGCATTTGGCGAAAAAGAAGGTGGTGTTTCACCACGATAACGCACCAGCACATTCATCCGGAGTTGTCGCCGCCAAACTGCATGAATTACGTTATGAATTGCTGCCGCACCCCCCATATTCACCCGATTTGGCTCCCTGCGACTTTTTCTTGTTTCCTAACATGAAGAAATGGCTCACGGGAAAAAATTTAGCTCAAACGAGGAAGTCATCGCCGAGATAGAGGCGTATTTTGGAGAGTTCGACAAATCCTATTTTTTGGAGGGGTTAAAAAAATGGCAGGAACGTTGGGAGAAGTGTATATTTCTAAAAGGAGACTATGTTGAAAAATAAAAAAAAAATTTTTGAAAAAAATTGTGTCTTCATTTCTAACACGGGTATTTATTGAACCGCCCTCGTACATAGACAATCTGAGACGACCCTTACCTTTTTAAAAACTATAATTCAGAATTAAGATCAAAACCTTGTGTTTACTCTTCAAAAGGTAATCGATCTGAATCACATACAAGAGAAACACGTTATCTTCACAAAAACTAGCAGTAGCACGTTTTGTCTGGAGTTTCTCTTCTCAGCATTAGATTTGACACGCAGGAAGACTAATTGAAGAAAGCTACAAATTGTAGTTGAAAGTATAAACTCATCTAATGCTGAAATGAATGAAATACACTGCTATTTAAGGCGCCAGACAGCGTAATTCTAGACTGTGGTGGATAAGTCGATGTCTCTACTCCATTATTAGTTATTCAAAAATAATTAGTAAGCAATTTATTGAATCGATCAGGTTAGAATGCGATGATTGTTGGTGGATTTAATTAAAGCAAAATGAAGGGTATATTAAGGCTGTTTTTTATAGTGATAGATCCTAACAGTAATAAAAAGGAGATGTAAAAGTGACAAAACTAATTTTTACGGTATGGACATCTTAAGAGACTGAACAATTTGATATTTGTGACATTAGAATATTATTTCAAGATTTTGTAGAAACATACAGAAAGTATTTACTGAAAATATCAATTCTGTTTAATTAATAATTCGGGGAGTTTCAGGATACCTGAACAAAGTTTGTGCCCTTTTTCGCCATCTGGTTATAATAATAACAGACAAAGTTGATATTTAATGGGGTTATTAACGTTAATAACGTACGCATATTAGGGTCCATTAAAATACAAGTAAGGTTATTAAAATTTTTATAAGCACATTCACAGATGTCCATAGAAAATTGAAAATTTAGTAATTAATACGATAAATTGTCTTATTCTCTGGTACGAACTGCATTCATTCAAACTGATTTTGCACTTGCAACTATAATAATGTAGGCGCTTATTAATCTTAAAACAATAACAATGCGTAATTTACATTAGAGCAATTGTATTGTTACAGTCTGATTGCAGTGGAATTGATCAATTTGTGCATCAGACCGTAACGCAATTAAGTCATTGTCCACACAATAACATAATGGCTTTATTATATATATTAGAATTCGAAACTAATGAGGTTATGATTAATGCGTATGCGTATAACAAGGTTTATATAGCCCACAATCGCCTTATAATTATAAACAAATACATTTATTATCAATTCATTAATAGTGCCATCACCATCATTCCTATTATACATTCTAATGTTTCCGACAACATAATTTTGTCTAACTCGAAAAAGTAATTAAAACTTTTAGGAGGTTTCCGCCTTCGCAATTTTAACTAATATTAAAACATTTTATATTACTTCAGTTTTTAACATTCTCTTTTTCTATAAACTATAAAACCCTTCCGGCAATTTAATCAATGTATGGTTTTTATGTTCTCTTTTTTTTATTTGCAAACCATTCTTTGAAACTTACACTGTGCTTAATTTAAAAATTTCAAATTTAATTTCTACGAAATGTTTAGTGATTTAAAACATTAATAGTCCATACAATCTGGTCAGTTATTCGCGGAAAAGGAAGACGAACAGCGCTCTTCTCTTGATGGCTGCAGTATCAAATATCAAGGGTAGCATAATCCCAATCACGTGGTCCAGTGAACAGGAAGGTTATTATTTTGGGGACGACTAACTCGATTTATATCAAAATAATCCCTTCCTCTGATGTTTATCAAATATGATTTTTATGCGCTGCACAACTCTTATACTCGAATGGTTTTAGAATGAACATTAGTTTAGCTGTGAAATGGAGATAAAGTAGTTTTTTTTTAGGGGTTGAAGCTACATAAAACGAGCTCAGGAAATGTGGTTAATGATTGGATGGAATATTTTTCTGAATGCGCAAGCCGAAAAAAGTATCATAAAACTAAAAGAGCAGGAAGATAAAATGTTCTAGTTAATGCACCGTTTTCGTTTTTTTTTGCTTCCTCCTCTCCTATGTTCGCCGTTCGAAAAGTGAATATTTGAAATAAAAAAGGATTAAAAAGTTTTGGGAGTTTTTAATCTGTTTGTTGAGATAAGAAATTTTATGTCTTCTTCTAGAAAATTGCTTCAATATGTTTTTGGCTGGATCTATTAACGTTCTCTTTTTGTATTCGGAAACTTTGTCGGCTTGTAAACGTTGCTGTTTGTATCCTTCTTAACTTTTTACTTTCAATGCTCTCTCTAACAGTTTTTGAATGTAGTTTCATTTCTGTCTTCATTATTTCATTCTTTTTTCTAAGTAATATCTGTACGTAAGTCGATTTAATTGATTGGTAATCTCATCGTAATGTAAAATATATGCATTTAAGGGGGGAGGGTATGTTTACTCGAACTCAACTCTCGGACCATTTAATAATCATAAGTTATCCATGCTTTACTATTTCGTGTAATTATTTTACCTCACTTGGGAGACTAATCAGAGTAATTACTAGATCGTTAGGCTATAAAATAATCTAAATAAGTAAATCAAATTCGAATTGAGAATTAATTAATAAATTAGTTAGATCAAGATGCATTCCTCACTTGTGGAGTGAAGCCCTGTATCTTCCGTGACCTGTTCTCACTCTATTTAAAGAAACTCATGAATTCCTTTGAAAATCAAAACCGTGAGGAAGAGCATAGAGTATGGAAAGCCACTCTGCAGACATGCTGTTTTTCCACTCATTAATCCATGCAGCAGATGCATTGAAGTTATTGCTGATTAATGTTTGAACAGTTTTCACAGGAGGTTTTCTTGACTTGAGTCTTTTAAACTCGATTATGTCTCCGTGAATAGAGAGATCCAAGTTATTGCATATGGTTTGATACTCCTTGACTAGAATGCTCTGTCTACCTAACTTTATTTACATGCGGACTGTTCAACCAGACCGAGGAACAATATTCAGCAGTGGAGTACACTAGACTGAAAGCAGTTATACGGAGGGTTGATGCACCTGTTCACCAGGAGGATTCTGTCAGCTTTGATAAAATATTATTGCGGGTTCATAATTTTGCTGCCAGTTTTGTTAAATGTGCATTGTACGAGAGAGTTCGATCCAAGGTTACTCATAGATACTTTGGAGTGAGTTTATATGAGAGTTCCACACCGCTTAAAGCCATTTTCAGGTGAACCGTAGCTATGTTATTGTTTAGATGAAAACAACAAGTTTTTGTTTTAGACGTGCTCGGAGTCAAACGCCATTCGTATTCCAATAGTAGTCTTAGATCTTTTGAGAAAACAGCTTCAATTACTTCGATTTCAAAATGCTCAGTCGCGATCGTCAAGTCGTCGGTATAACCAAATTTGCCAGTAGACATAACTGGGATATCGGAAATGTACAAATTGAACAATAGCGGAACCAGCGAGCACCGATCCTTAAGGGAGACCGTTGCTAAGTAATTTAGATTTACTCAGCCCGTGACTTAAATGGTTTGGAATATTCTGTTAGTAAGCTTGTTATTTAGTAAATTAACCCCTCTTGCCACACTGTGTCGTACGCTGCAGTAAGGTCTACAAATACAGCGCCTGTCTTGAGTCCTTGCTTGTAGCCTTTCTCAATTAATGTCGTTAGTGCTAGCACTTGATCCTCGCAGCTACAATTGTTTGTTCTACAGGCAAAGCTTGCAGGATAGTAAGACTGATTTTGTTGTATATTAAGCGTTCGAGGAGCTTAATGGTAGCGCTAAAAAGGGCAATTGGCCTTTAATTCTCTAGTCGGTCTTCCGGCTTGCCAAGTTTAAGCAGGGCGATAATTTTTG
>VTPC01008403.1:19009-32462 GCA_011009095.1 Ignelater luminosus
TGAAGGTAAGGGGATTAAGGTATCAAATTGCTTAGAACTCATTGCGGCTAAATTCGATCAGTAATAACTACACTGGGAGTTCTACTAGGTTCATACCGTAAGCACTAGAAGAGAATCTCTTCTGCAATGGAAACATTCACGCTTACAGTACTTTACTTAACAATACGGTAAACGATGACGTTGAGAGAGCTCTTCCGGGCTTAGCAGATGTGAAGAAACTCTGACGAAAATAATAAGATCAAAGTATTTAAGGGACGAATCTCTATTATTAAATTGCACAAGGGACCAGAGGAAGAGGGTCACTAGAGATCAAGGAGTCAGAAGAGAGAAAAAAGATTCCGTTCAAGTTAAAGAAGAGAGAAAGAAAAGTCAGGTGTCAGTGCCAGCGCGTGTTTTACTTAGCGCTCCAATTTTGTTGTTAATCATCCAACAACAGTCCTTTTCAAGACTTTCTCTGCTTTCAAAATGACAATGAAAATAGAAGATCTCTCTGACGAAGAACTTTGAATGTTTGCCGTAGAAATTAGCAAGTATACCACTGAAGATTATTTAACCATGTGCATCAGTCCCGCTACAACAGCTAGCGACCCGACATTCGGGGAAAACCCCAACACCTCAAACGACGAGTACATGAAGGTGGCGCATCGGAAAGAATCCGCATAAAACAGCGTGGCCGTCGTCGAAAACAGGTTTGATATCTTCGCGGACAAGAACATGGACGATGAAGACAGTGACGCCAGACCAAGCCAGACAGAAAAGCGCACCAGGATACCATCTATTGTCATAAAGAACAAAGAACGACGGGCGACCCTGTCCAGCGACTTAAACGCCTCGAGTTAAATTTTATCAAGGCGAAAAACATCAACGACGGAATAAGCATTCGACCTGCAACGATCGAGGACTACCGAAAGAACATCCACTTTCTTGACGAGGACATCGCAGACGTTAAGCACGACTTCCAAGACAAAGGTTTACTGGTTAACTCAGTCATCCGCATCACCGTAGGAAAAGAATGGCGTGCCCCCCCTAGTGTTGGTGAACATCGTAGGATTTCCAGGGGCAAAGGAAATATGGAATCTAAGATCCGTCCTCTTCCTTAACATTAGGACAGAGACACCCTGCAAGAAACCGTCCACCATTAGTCAATGCCACAGATGTCAAGGTTTTAACCACTCCCAGAGGGGCTGCCACTCTACCCCTCGCTGCGTGAAATGTGCCGGCGACCATCACTCGGCCATCTGCACAAAAACCAAAGACCAGCCGTCGATATGTGGAAACTGTGGTGGAGGTCATCCCGCCAGCTACCAAGAGTGCTCTAGATTTCCGAAGAATCCAATCTCTCAGAAGGGTTCAGTCAGCCCCGTTTCTTAAAACCCTACTGCAAAGCGCTTGCAATCCCCTGCTCCCTCCAGTACAGAATTTCTACATCAAGAATCTAAAACTGACAGTTCCCTTTCTTCACCAGGCCACTGGGGAAGGTCGTATACATCACTCTAGATACCTTCTCAAATTTAGACATCACAAACGCCTTGCTAGAGCTGCTCCCATAGATTCTAACCCCCCAGTCATAGCACATACCGGGCTATGAACAGCTTACCAAACATCCAACAACCAGATCTACATACCAGATGAAGGAGGTTAAAGCCCAAAGCAAGGTATTCCGTCTACAGCCATGCTAGATAGGATATGATAGGATTAAGTTGCACAAGCGCGAACAATTCTGATTCGCAAGCGAGATATCCATACACCCGTAAATAGTCAACGGAAAATATGATTTTGCAAGGCGGAATACGATGTTCTCACTCCACTGAAAGCAATAAATCGTCTGAGTCTTGACATATTAAAAAATATTTTTAATAGGAACAGAGAGGGTTACCGAAATTAATACAATGAAGCATTCACCATTTAGAAACATTTTCTAAAGAAATAAATTATAAAAATGAATTTATAATAACGTACACATTACTTCATCTAAATGTGTTGAAATTTGGTAGATATATCTGAACCCTGAGACATAAAGAGAGAAATTGTATTTTGAAGACTAATTTATATTTTGAAAATAAAATTTAACAACACTACGTTATAATTATTGTTTGTCGGTAAGAGCTTACAACTGCACTAACACGAACTCTGAAGAAAGAGCTGCATTTTGTGGTTTGCTCCCACAGTGTTGACCTTAATTCAGTTATTGGGCTGAGTTTCTTGACACCTATTACACTATAAATTTTTGCTATGCTTTTGTCGCTTGGTGTTTACAACAAATAGAGTAACGATAAATTTTTCAGAGCTATCACATTCTCGTAGCAGGAGCCACGCTTTCACACGAGCAGATGGAATTGATCCGTTAGTAGAATTTCGAGGATATATTATGCATCTGGAATAACTTTGTAGGAATGTTTACAGCGATGCTAAGAAAATTTCCAATTTATCTACGAAATCCCAACTTGTAGCGTTCGTGTCTTTATGTCTTTTACTATGTGAATGTTACTGTAACTTTTTCTTTTTTTTTTGTTTAATATTCAACCCATCTTTACTTCCGTACAAAAACCTGGGTGCATGTAACAGTTTTTTGTAGAAAATTGTACGGATATGGAGTTTTCGATTTTGTTTTAATTTAAAGTAACTGTCCTTGATCATGCAACTAGAAACGAAGAAAGAAATAACTTTGATGTACTTTTTACGCATTAGAATCTACAGAAAATGGGTCAGTAGACCGTATTTATTTGAATTCTTAAGAGTACATGTTGTGACTTTATCGAATGCAAAAGCAATTTAATTTACCCCTAAATAAAGAAACGATTAAAGAACGACGTTTTTCTACTTTTAATTAAACGTTTCCTGGCTTAATCTTGATTAAATTAGAAATTCTGTAGTATTTTCTTTAGTAATTTGATGTAGGCCACACGTAGTTTTTTTGTTATTTCCGTTTTGTTTAAGGGCTTGATCAGAATTGGAACTCGATTTGGTAATCATCGGGTGAACCTAATTAAGTGTGGGATCCAGGAAAGAGAGACCCTCTTTTAGTTTTTTAGATTTGGTCGAAGTGATTTTTATCAATGTATCTCGTTTGCGTCGTCTGTTTATGTGATCGTGCACAACGGAAATATAACAGACCTAATACAAACACACCATCAAGAGAATTGCTGGATCTTAAATTCCGTCAGCAAAAACCTTATCGAAACCATCGGGTAACGTGATATTTTGCAATATTATATATCGATCCTTTTTCTTATGCTCTTGAATAAAGTTGATGGAAGCGGTTGACGTCTCGATATCTTTCTTCTTGTTGTCGTTTTCAACTTCCCTTCACTCAATCTTAGTTGGGAATTCTCACACATACGACTCTATCTGAGGTTTTGTTTTTTTGTGCGCCGCCAAAACCTAAATAAACACATTATAAAGCACTTAAAGAAGTTAACCCCAAGGTAAATATTGAATACTAATACTAAAATCAATAAACCTAAATAATCGACAAACAGAAATCTAGAGATTCGTATCTGTGAAAACTGATACTCCATTTGACTTACGAGATATATTACAAGACCTCCAGCAGAAATTTCCCTCAGGTAAACTAAAAATCAGCCCCGTCTTTTACCTGTAAAGACCCGCATTCATCTTTTCGTTGTCATTAAACATAAAAGTCTACACAAACCACATAAAACGTGCAGACGTGTTACAAAAAAAGAAGGTTTTAAACTCGAGCATTGTTCAGAGATTGAAATATCTATTTTTAATTTATTCTGTAAACCCGAATTTACCATTATTGCAAAATGTAAATGAAGTTTTTTTATCAAATGTGTTTTCATAAAATTAAGTTGTGTCGGTTCCTTTAGCCATAATAGGCACGCACACTGGGGTATCTCAAATCGAATCCGTGGAGAAAGTCGTTCGGAAATTGAAGGAAGAACCTGTTACTTTGCGAAATGGGCGGATTTCTTTAGAAACGGCCGATAATGTGACGGGTTCGTGTTTGAAATAATTGATCTGTCAAGATTTACGTCCGCGTGGGCTCCTCTGGCTAACTTTTTTAATCTCTTAATCTGTTTTCACATATATGGCCTTCGAACTCTTCACATGCCATACACGTATACACAAAACAGATTTCATAATCAAATTTACAGTCATCTCTTTAATTTACTGCGGCTTTCTTGATTTACTCCTTCGCCTCCAGCACGAAGTTGTTAATTTATAAGCAGGTAAAGACATACTTAAGCTATACCAGGAACCTTTTAACAACGAACAACACGAGGGAAAATTAGAAGAACCTATTGAAATTGCTTATCGTTACCTTTTTAGTTAAGCATCCTGTAATTTTTAACTCAACAGTTGTTCTATTAGGTTTCTCTTAACTTAATAATCCAGAAAAATCTCATAATGAGGTTATCATTATTTTATAAAAGGGATCCGAATTTTAGCGTAACAAAGGGATTTAGTTAGGTTATCACCCAGTTGTCAAGACATCTGTTGTGTAAAATAGATTTTTGTTTCCTACCGATTTCTTTTTGTTCAGTTCACGCCAATTATCGAACCTGTCAGCTGGGGAGCGCAGCGAGATGTTATCAAAACGTCAGAAGGACTCGTGTTGACCGACTTGAAAACTTCTTGGAGTATTTACCTGTGTGTAAGGGGATGAAGAGGTCCTCAAGTTTCTCTAAATTGAAACCCTGTTTTCAAGTTTTTATTATATAATATGACATTGTTGGTTTCTTTGTTAAGGGTATTCACTAATTGAAGGTTCCGTTACGCTTTCGAAAGAAATAATCTCCGGATAACTTTTATTTCTGTTGTGGAAATTTAATAAGAAACTTAAAAATAATTAAACTCGCTTTCAAATAAAATAAAATTCTTTTTGTTTTGATTAATGAAATCGTTTTAAAAAGCGTGTTGATACATCAATTTGTATAATGTCTTTATTACAACGAGCACAATTCAGGTAGGATAGCCGGAATTATATTTTCATTAGGGTGCAACAGCTGGCCGACGACCACAAAGGGTCAGAGGGTTGAGAGCTCTTGATCCTCAAAGTTGGCGACCTTGTGTGGACCACGAGCGCGTATGTGTGTGTCTCTCTGACGTTTTCGACATTATACAAGAGGCATGAAGTGCTTTGTTTCCCACAATTTTTTTTCTTTCTGAAACAAGAACACACAACGCACGCTAATTGATCCTGGGAACAAGCCAGGATTAAATTTCGCCTTGCTGGGTGTACCAACCATAAATCAAATAAGATTAAAACGTTTGATTCAGCATTCTCATTACCTAATCGTCATTGGTAGGAAAACAGCCCCGAGTGCACCAGCCAGCCGGGCTACGGTTATACAACTAACGGGCAAACCTTTCGTCACGTTCGTTAGGAATGCATGAGATGAATATTAATAATTTCGTTTAGGATCTATTGGAAAATGTAAAATCGAAACGTTTTAGATTTGCTTAAGGCGTAAGTGAAAGATTACATTTTAATAAGCTTTTAAGAAAAAAGGTTTGATTGCGACATGTCACGCATTTACAATTTTTATGATACTCGGGACTTGCCTTTTCCGATATACCCCTTACCACTGAATATTAATATTTCGCGATTAAGATAAACCTGGAAAGATAAAATTATGATACAGAATACTTTATTTCATACTGATTGATAAAAATCAAATCTATGTTATCTATATATTTTCATTCATGAACATTGTAACATAAATGTTACTCTAGTACTCTACCCAAAGCAACAATTAGGTCAGGAGGACACGCAAACTTGTCATACCCTTTCTTCCTTTTTGTCCTTCTCGCATTTGAATTTCCCTGGAATAGCATTGTTTTTAATTTGTTTTGAATACAATGAGTGCATGACATACATAATCCTCACCCTGTGCGCAACGAAAAACCGGTCTTCATACATACTATTTAGTTTAAGCTTGAGTGGTGTATACTGAAGCAGCATTGAGCGTTTTGGTCGAATTGCTCTAAATGAGGATTTAATGATGGTTCCATTACATACCCTACATGTTTTTTGCAGGGTTATTAAATATCTTACGAACTGTTATTCATTGTGGCTTCAGGTGTTAATTAATTAAAAATTAAAGTAACGCCTACCCTGACATTTAGATCTTATCGGCTTGACACTGATATCTTGATCTTATAATGGCGGAATCTTTATGATACAGTCAGAGCAAAGTACTTTAGTGATCTTTTTACCTTTATTGCTAAACTTCACATTTAATACGATGGCTTAAATGCAACACTCTTCTGTTATTCGTACATATGTTTTTTGCTCTTCCTGTAAACGATACGATATTATAAAGCCATCACAAATAGAATATAACAAGCAACACCAACAGCAAGTCCATACTCACCTAGAGAATTCTATAAAGTCAAAGACAGATTCTTCACTAGGTACTTATGTTTCCGTCGTGTCGTGCATGATATCACTTTTTAGGGTGCGTTTTCTAATTTTGCATTGAATCTCTTGAAGAAATTGAAATCGATAGTATAATCGCGCCACCACGAACTCACTTACTCGCAGCCAAATCCTTAGCAAACTTTTTCTTCTTTTTGTTGGCTAATTTTGCAGAAAAGGTGAGAATAATGTTAGATATAGTTTCTCTTAATATGTTAGAAACTGGAGATCTGATTACTGCCATTGACATACGGTTGAGAACTTACAATTAGTTTGTATGCATAGTACCTTTTCAGCCATCCTTATTACGATTCTTTTAGCAATCTTAAAATAAATTTTTTTTAACATCTTCAATGCAGAGCAGGCAGCATTACAGTCTTGTTACATAGGTACCACTACTGCTTCTGTCAAGCTTTTCGACATCAAAATCGAAAGTATTTAAGAAATCCCGTCTTACAATAAGAACACTAAGAACTAAATAGTAGTTTTTTATTACTTGCACTGTCGACTTCATCGTTTATCAAAGAAACGCCAAAGAAAGAGAAGATTAAAGAAACCTTTCTTTTATCAACACTAGCAGTCTGGAATTAACAATGGCCCTCCTCTAGTTAAAACCAAAGGTCGCCAGGGATCTATAGACTTTTAATAAAATTTACTTTTCTAGATTTATTTAATTTAAAAGAGTAGCATCACCTTATATGAGAAGCGAAGATGGTTTGCTCCCTTATTGAAGAAGTCCAGGTTCTTCAAAGAAACTTGTCTTTCTAAAATCTTTCGTTCAATTTTGTTTTGCTCAATACCTCAAACACTGTTGACAGCAAAGTGGAATTTGCTCTTCTTTTTTACAAAGTCTGCAGAGTGATTGTTCATTGCACAGTGACCTGCTAGGATCATCTGCTAACGTCCTTAGCCTACACGTAAAAGTTTTAGTGAGATTCTAGTACTGTTATCTGAAGGGCCTGCACTGAGATCCTCACAGTGTACAAGTTTCTTCTGCTTTCTCCAAATTCATCCTTTGATGTTTATCTGCTTTTTCCTGTCTAAAAGTGCTATCTTGATGTTCAGACTAGATTTAGTCTTTCGTGTCAGGTTACTGTGGCACATCTATCTGTCGGACATAATGCGAATTAATCTATTATGATAGTCGACAGACTGTTGAATTTTCTCCAGGTTCTTTCTAATTCAAGAGTCCGGTGCTTCCTGAACTATATTCGGTTCTGTTTCATGCTTTTTTTTCAGTTTGTGTGTACACCAGACATCCTTTTGCTTCTAATTCTCCATTTTGAGTACAACTAATGAGTTTGTAGGGTTTGTCAAAATCCAGATTTGTATAACTTTGTCTGACAGCAAATGTAATGATGGAAGATTTAGTAGAATTTTTATATTGCTGTAGTAACAATTATTAGCGAAGTTCCTTGTACACACAGAGATAATAATTCTGCAGCTTGGTTCCTCTGGTGTGACTTGCTGGAGATGCTGGTGGGTAGGTGGGTATTTATTATCTCTTTGGTGTAGTATAGCCAGTAGATCGTTCATGGTTAGAGTCCCTATGTTTTGCTAAAACTTCAAAGGACTTTTGGTGACTTTGTTGGTAATCTTCAATATTGTGTTGTTTAAAGGTACGTTTAGTGTACAAGGTTGCCGCTAGATAAATGCAATTCTCAGTGTTTACTTGGGATCATTTTGAAGGAAGAGCTATCTTTAAGATAAATTTTGGTTTATTCTATTTTATTAAATTGTTTCCAAGAAGGAAGCTTTCAGATTCCACACTCTTCTTCTTCTTAAAGTCTATCTTCATTACTGAAGATCAGCAACAATTTTGGCAAAACTTTACTTTTCCTGTGCTTCACCTAATAATGCTTGTGTGCTTAAGTCCAGTCTCTCACATTTAAGCCATGAACATTTTCTTCTCCCTGGTCTTCTCCTTCCTTCAATGTTCCCCTGCATTATTAATCTTAAGAAGTCATATTTTCATCCTCTATATATATGGCTAAGGTAACTGGTCTTGCGTTTCATAATAATTGTTAGAAGTTTCCTGTCTTTTCCCATTCTCGGTAGACCCACATCTCGAACGCTTCCAGTCGTCTCATTGCTCTCATATCCATGGTCCATGTTTCCACTCCATATAGGAGAATTGAGTAAATATGTTTTTACGAATATCCAGTGACAGGGTTGTATTTGTAAGGAGGCCTTTCATTTTAAGGAATGCGGATCGTACATACTCTATTCGGGTTTGGACTTCGACTTTTGGATCAACGTCCTTTGTTATCCAAGCACCCAGATACTTGAATCTAGCAACATTTTCAATCGGCTTATTATAAATATGGATGTTGGCTTATAGGTTCGGGTTTTTACTTTTCAACATTGTTTTGGTCTTCTTGGTGTTAATTTTAAGACCAAGAGTGTTACCTTCCTTCGTAACTGCTTCTATAAGCCTTTGTAGTCCTTCTGAGTTATCAGTGGCGTACCTTTGGTTGTTAATAATCTTTCCATTTACCTTGATCCTTCTTTGATGTCTTCAAGTGCATCCTGGATAACTTTTTCCGGATATAGGTTGAAAAGAAGAGGAAAAAGTATACATCCTTGACGTACTCCTCGTGTTATGGGGACCCTACCATTGCTAACATTTTCACCTATTTTAATTGACGCTGTTTGCTCCCAATATAAATTTTTAATTAAAGTGATGTCATTGCAATCTAATTGTTGACTATTAAGCAAGTTGATCATTTCAGTACGTTTAACCCGGTCAAAGGCTTTTTCATACTATAAAGCAAATATATACGTTTTGGGACTGATCTCTACACGCCATCTTTTCCACGTTCTATCGCACGAGTTACTTCCGATGTTAGAATCTCCAGTGGCGGTCTACTTTGGCCAAGTACCTCTGGATCTATTCTTGTATTGCCAAACAATTCGTGGATGTAATTTAATCACTCTTTCTTTACATCTTGTTGGTTGGTGATTAGCTGGTTACCATTGGTTTTCAGCGTGTAGCGTTGAGAAACTCTATTATTTTGTTTTGTGACCTCTTTTATCTTTTTATGTACATTAAAATGATCGTGTTTTTGTTGCAACTTCTAGCTCGTGACATCGTTCTTCCGTCCATTTCTCTTTTGCTTTCCTTATTGATTTAGTTATATTTCTATGAATCTCTTTGTATTTGATTTCATTTCTATTTTTATACCTTCTTCTCTCGTCCATTAATTCTATGATTTCCGGTGTCATCCATCCTTTGTTCTTGATGTTTTGGTCTTTTTGAGTTTTTCAGTTTGTACTTGGCAGATTATATTCTTGATAGTATTCCATGAGTTTTCGCCAGTGTCTTCTATTAGTAAGGGGGCTTTGCTATTGATTTGTTCCTGCAGTATCTTTGCTACTTCTTTACGTGTCTCCGGATTCTGGAGAAGTCGTAGTTGAAAATTTGGCCTTATGTGTTTATTTGGAGGATTTTCTTTAGTCTTATTTCTAGTCTGCCTATGACTGGGTTATGATCTGACCCGATGTCTGCATCAGGATAGGTTTTGACTCCTTTAACCCCATTTATGTATTGTTTGTCTAGTAATACAAAGTCGGTAGCGGGAAGTAGTCTTCTACGATCCCGATAGAGGATAGACCTACTTTAGGCACCTAGCGGCCCTGCCAACGTAAGCTCTTGATTTCCCTCCACTCCCCTCTTGAGAGGAATCATGACCCAACCTTTGTTCCATCTTTACTCAAATCTTACTTCCTTCCTAGACATTCTACTCCCTGGTAAAGGACAGCAGCGATTACCAGTACCAGCCAGAGGCATAGAGGAAATGATTCTGGATTGGCTCGAAACTGGATTATCATAGGTATGGTTATAGTAGCTTTAATGGTTGTGATACTGCGGTGTGAAAGGCAAGGAGAAACCATCACCCTACATTTCTCAAGAATAAAACAAAGATGGCAACTTCTAAAATGTCAGTGGTCAAGGGGTGCTAAGAATCCCCACGAAGAAAGTTAGGACCCACCCAAAAGTGGAAAAACAAATTAACAACCCTGTGCTCAGGATTTGCTGCACTCTTTGCAGCGGGCAAGACACTTTCTCTTTTCCAACTCGCTAGTCAGTTCATCTACTATCATACTCAACAGCAATAGAAATAGTACTCTTCTCCTTTAGAACAATTTCCTAGTGATGGTCATTGTTAGATTTACTTGTTGAGTGAATTGAGTAATTACTTTTCCTCCAAGAAAGTATCTTGTCCTATTGCAAATGATTGACTTTGTCTACCAGCTTGAATCATTGGGCTCAATAAGATGTCAAAGACTCCTTCACGCCGAGCAATACTTCTAGAGACAATTCTTTGCCCCGAAGGGCTTTCCAGTTTTGCTAGCCAGCTATTGAATTATTGCAATTTCGCATGATTTATCAGATTTATATACTTACTTGCCAAAAACTCCCTTTAATATTCCCATCAGTCAGTTTTTCCAGAATAAGAATAAATGAAGCTAGGTTATGAGTCTATATGACTTAGTCTTGGAATAATATATTTGCCTATGTTTTGGTATAAAAGCTATTTTGGTTTTCAGTTTCCAGGTTGAACGTAAAGTTGGTTTTATCACTGAAGAGAGGCTTTGAAAAAATAGGTATGTTGTATTGACTTTGCTAGTTTCTAATTCTGGAATTCGATTGATGTTATGGTTTTTTTAATATTTTCGTTGCGGAAACACCACATTCCTAATAGTATATCTTCGAGAAATCTAACTCTTTTTTGCCAATGTTTGTTCTGTACTGGAAATAGGCACTGAGAGATTTAGAAAACCTTTTTTGGGGGTCTCCACTTTTTTCTGGAACTTCGGAATTGACTACGTGCTCGTGACGTCGTCGTTACTTATTTTTATGGTTTGGTATCCAAACGAAGCCTGCTTTCGCTGTCTTGTATTGAGATTTAATTAAATTTTTTAATTATAAATCGACCAGATAAGTTACAATTTATTTGTAATAATCATTCACTTGCTTCAGGTATGTGTGAGACTGTTCTTCTTCTCAAGCTGTAAAAATGGCCTATTAAGAGAGTTTTCTGGAAACCTTTTGTCGTGACTTGCAGCATTGTGAGTTATATGCCAAACAAGAAGTGCTACCACCCTGTCGTTTTCTTAAGTGTTTAGTTACTTTTTAGTACTATTACTTGTATTGCCATCAGTGCATCAGTGGCATAACAACCACCCCCAAACCTCTGCCATGTGGAAGACCCCCAAAGAGCCCATACAAGGTGAAAATGGTAAACTTCAGGTGTCTTCCTAAATGACGAGTTTAAAGCCTGAGGGAGATCTGCCCGTGGCTTGCAGAGGGAGCCCTTAAATAGTAACCACATCTTTCTTTCCCATGTTAGTGATAGTAGACAGTACCAAATAACTCATAACGACGACCGAGTGGCAGCACTATCGCCACTATATACTCTTCGTAATTATTTTTATGTATACAGAAAAACTCGAGACATCATGCATCATCGGTGTATCCACAAATATAGCGGCGTGAGACAGCTGACATCTATGGGTCAATAGCTTATAGCTGGCAAGTGGAGTGGAAGTGGTTCTGTTTACATAAACGAACACGACAATAAAATTCAATTTTTCTCATTGAAATGTCAAAATTTTATGAATTTTCTTACACGTTGGCAAGACCGTTTACTCATTACAATGTATAGTTTAACGTTGCCAGATTGATGGAAAATTGAGGAAATAGGCATGATTCGTAGACAAGACGGTTGTCTTATATGCCCACCAGCTGACAATTTGATTTCGTTGAATATGCCAATGCACGTTTCCGATTAGCTATAAGCCTGGCATATTTCGCTACGTCACAGTATTGGATTGCAGCCTGCAAGATTGCCGGAACAGTCTATGAACCGTAGAGAATAGGTACGAAGTACAAAACCGAGAAGATTAAGATGCGACAAAGTTTGCAACATTAAATATTTATTTTATTTATTTGTGAGCTAGAGGTCTACTCGTAGTAGACCCAAGGCTTGTTCGATGATCCTCTTCCACTCTCTCCTATCGTTGATTTTTCTCCTCCAGTTATGAATCCCTAGCTTTTCTATATCCTTCTCCACTTGCGCTTTCCACTTGGTCTTGGGTCTTTCCCTTTGTTTCCTCCCTCCAGCATTGCTCTCCAGCAAACGTCTAGGTATCCCATTCTGCGGAAGTCTCATTCTGTAGCCCAACTTTGCGCTTTGATGACTCCAATGATGTTTGATTCTTGAAATAATGTTTTTAATTCATGATTTGTTCGCCTTATCCATCTTTCGTTTACTCTTCTCTTCTTACTAGCGTTTTGTAGATTCTAATTTTCATATTTCTTAAATACGCTATACAGTACCAAGACACATCTGTTAGCAGCCATTATCCTTGCCTGTATTTCATCTTTATTACCAGGATCCTTCGTGATCTGGACTTTTAGATACGCGAACTACTTGACTTCTTCTACCTGTATGGTCTTTTGTTCCTTCCACTCGATGTTCAGCTGGATCTTCTTCTTTTCTTATTTGTTCACACCTGATATTTGGTTTTATCTTGGTTTAATTCTAGGCCAATCTTCTTAGTTGCCTTTACTAATCTTGCTGTTACTTCTTTTAACTCAGTTCCACTTCTGGTAACCAAAGCCATACTGACTGCATAAGCGGATATCCCTGTCTCAGTCTACTCTTGACTTCAAATGTCTCTGTTAAATTTGAGTTTACTCGTAGTTTCGTAAGGTCAGTTTCACCACTCTCACAATTTTTACTATTAATTCCTATTTCCATGAGGGCTTTCAGTAGTTGTGATCTATGAATATTATATATTGATCATTTTGGAGTTCATGGTCTCTCATTTGCAGTTCTTTCAGGGTCACTGATCTTGAAAACCCGCTTGATATTTGCCAAGTATATTTTCCGATGATTTGATTAGTTTGTCTTTGATACCAGTAGCCAATGTTCAATAGATCTATTCCTCTGTAATTTTTACAGTTTGTCTTTGGACCTTTTTTGTGAATCGGACAAATTATTGCTTCGGTTCATTCTATTGACATTCTTTCTTCTAACCAAATTCTATGTATTACCT
>VTPC01008403.1:32862-52678 GCA_011009095.1 Ignelater luminosus
GGTTGAGAACTTACAATTAGTTTGTATGCATAGTACCTTTTCAGCCACCCTTATTACGATTCTTTTAGTAATATTAAAATAAAATTTTTTTTAACATCTTCAATGCAAGGCAGGAAGGTGCAAGCATTACAGTCTTGTTACATAGGTACCACTACTGCTTCTGTCGAGCTTTTCGACATCAAAATCGAAAGTGATTTAAGAAATCCCGTCTTACAATAAGAACACTAAAAACTAAATAGTAGTTTTTTATTACTTTTACTTGCACTGTCGACTTCATCGTTTATCAAAGAAACGCCAAAAAAAGAGAAGATTAAAGAAACCTTTCTTTTATCAACACTAGCAGTCTGGAATTAACAATGGCCCGCCTCTAGTTAAAACCAAAGGTCGCCAGGGATCTATAGACTTTTAATAAAATTTACTTTTCTAGATTTATTTAATTTAAAAGAGTAGCATCACCTTATATGAGAAGCGAAGATGGTTTGCTCCCTTATTGAAGAAGTCCAGGTTCTTCAAAGAAACTTGTCTTTCTAAAATCTTTCGTTCAAGCTTGTGAGAACTATTTTTGTTTTGCTCAATACCTCAAACACTATTGACAGCAAAGTGGAATTTGCTCTTCTTTTTTACAAAGTCTGCAGAGTGATTGTTCATTGCACAGTGACCTGTTAGGATCATCTGCTAACGTCCTTAGCCTACACGTAAAAGTTTTAGTGAGATTCTAGTACTGTTATCTGAAGGGCCTGCACTGAGATCCTCACAGTGTACAAGTTTCTTCTGCTTTCTCCAAATTCATTCTTTGATTTTTAGCTGCTTTTTCCTGTCTAAAAGTGCTATCTTGATGTTCAGACTAGATTTAGTCTTTCGTGTTCTATCACTTCTTGTTAGGTTACTGTGGCACATCTATCTGTCGGACTATTATTATTATATTATATTAATCTATTATGATAGTCGACGGACTGTTGAATTTTCTCCAGGTTCTTTCTAATTCAAGAGTCTGGTGCTTCCTGAACTATATTCGGTTCTGTTTCATGCTTTTTTTTCAGTTACACCAAACATCCTTTCGCTTCTAATTCTCCATTTTGAGTACAACTAATGAGTTTGTAGGGTTTGTCGAAATCCAGATTTGTATAACTTTGTCTGACAGCAAATGTAATGATGGAAGATTTAGTAGAATTTTTATATTGCTGTAGTAACAATTATTAGCGAAGTTCCTTGTACACACAGAGATGATAATTGTGCAGCTTGGTTCCTCTGGTGTGCCTTGCTGGAGGTGCTGGTGGATAGGTGGGTATTTATTATCTCTTTGGTGTAGTATAGCCAGTAGATCGTTCATGGTTAGAGTCCCTATGTTTTGCTAAAACTTCAAAGGACTTTTGGTGACTTTGTTGGTAATCTTCAATATTGTGTTGTTTAAAGGTACGTTTAGTGTACAAGGTTGCCGCTAGATAAATGCAATTCTCAGTGTTTACTTGGGATCATTTTGAAGGAAGATCTATCTTTAAGATAAATTTTGGTTTATTCTACTTTATCAAATTGTTTCCAAGAAGGAAGCATTCAGATTCCACACTCTTCTTCTTCTTAAAGTCTATCTTCATTACTGAAGGTCAGCAACAATTTTGGCAAAACTTTACTTTTCCTGTGCTTCACCTAATAATGCTTGTATGTTTAAGTCCAGTCTCTCACATTTAAGCCATGAACATTTTCTTTTCCCTGATCTTCTCCTTCCTTCAATGTTCCCCTGCATTATTAATCTTAAGAAGTCATATTTTCGTCCTCTATATATTTGGCTAAGGTAACTGGTCTTGCGTTTCATAATAATTGTTAGAAGTTTCCTGTCTCTTCCCATTCTCGATAGACCCACATCTCGAACGCTTTCAGTCGTCTCATTGCTCTCATATCCATGGTCCATGTTTCCACTCCATATAGGAGAATTGAGTAAATATGTTTTTACGAAGCAATATCGAATATCCAGTGACAGGGTTGTATTTGTAAGGAGGCCTTTCATTTTAAGGAATGCGGATCTTACATACTGTAAGTCGCGAACAAGCTGGTCGAATGCCCTGAAGAAGTCTCGAACTATCCAGAGTCGAATGTGCCGGAAAATGGTGGGAATCTTCTAGCCCCATCGAGAACTAACGCGGGAACGAATATAAGGCTGCGTTGATGGAACCAAAAGCAGTTCTACAGTCAATCAGCTAGTAGTTACGAACGAAATAAATGTTAAATAGTGATAAATAAATTCTTCTGTGCATAAATAAATAAATAAATTATTGTAAATAAATACTGAAAATAAATTGTAATAAATTAAGTAAAAATAAATATTCAAAATAAAGAGACGTTTTTGTCAAAACGTAACAATACTCTATTCGGGTTTGGACTTCGACTTCTGGATCAAGCTCTTTTGTTATCCAAGGACCTAGATACTTGAATATAGCAACATTTTTAATCGGCTTATTATAAATATGGATGTTGGCTTGTAGGTTCGGGTTTCTACTTATCACGATTGGTTTGGTCTTCTTGGTGTTAATTTTAAGACCAAGAGTGTCACCCTCCTTTGTAATTGCTTCCATAATCCTTTGTAGTCCTTCTAAACTGTTTGCCAGAATCACAGTATCATTGGCGTACCTTAGCTTTTTAATAATCTTTCCATTTACTTTGATCCTTCTTTGATGTCTTCAAGTGCATCCTGAAAAACCTTCTCCTGATAGGGGTTAAAAAGGAAAGGAGAACGTATACATCCTTGACGTACTCCTCGTGTTATGGGAACCCTACTATTGCTAACATTTTCGCCTATCTTAATTGACGCTGCTTGCTCCCAATATAAGTTTTTAATTAAAGTGATGTCACTGCAATCTAATTGTTCTGGAACAGGACTGTAAGACTAAATAGTGTTTCTCTAGTGCCAAAACCTTGTCGGAAACCAAATTGTTTATCACTGATGTTTTCTTCGCATTTTATATTCGCTGGTGAATAACTTTGAGGACAATTTTTAATAAATGGCTCATCAAATTGATCAATCTGAACTGCAAACATTCATAGGCACCACTTATCTTTGGAATTGGAATGAACACTGATGTGAGCCAATCTTTGGGGATGACTCTTGTTTACCAGTTGGGTTAGTTGTTTGATGTTGTCTTTATTTAGGAGTTTTGACATTTCCGCGCACACGCCATCTTTTCCACGTTCTATCACACGAGTTACTTCCGATGTTAGAATCTCCAGTGGCGGTCTACTTTGGTCAAGTACCTCTGGATCTATTCTTGTATTGCCAAACAATTCGTGGATGTAATTTAATCACTCTTTCTTTACATCTTGTTGGTTGGTGATTAACTGGTTACCATTGGTTTTCAGCGTGTAGCGTTGAGAAACTCTATTATTTTGTTTTGTGACCTCTTATCTTTTTATGTACATTAAAATGATCGTGTTTTTGTTGCAACTTCTAGCTCGTGACATCGTTCTTGCATCCATTTCTCTTTTGCTTTCCTTATTGATTTAGTTATAGTTCTGTAAATCTCTTTGTATTTGATTTTATTTCTATTTTTATAACTTCCTCTCTCGTCCATTAATTCTATGATTTCAGGTGTCATCCATCCTTTGTTTTTGATGTTCTGGTCTTTTTGAGTTTTTCAGTTTGTACTTGGCAGATTATATTCTTGATAGTATTCCATCAGTTTTCGCCAGTGTCTTCTATTAGTGAAGGGGCTTTGCTATTGATTTGTTTATGCAGTATCTTTGCTACTTCTTTACGGGTCTCCGGATTCTGGAGAAATCGTAGTTGAAAATTTGGCCTTATGTGTTTATTTGGAGGATTTTCTTTAGTCTTATTTCTAGTCTGCCTATGACTGGGTTATGATCTGACCCGATGTCTGCATCAGGATAGGTATTGACTCCTTTAACTCCATTTATGTATTGTTTGTCTAGTAATACAAAGTTGGTAGCGGGAAGTAGTCTTCTACGATCCCGATAGAGGATAGACCTACTTTAGGTACCTAGCGGCTCCGCCAAAGTAAGCTCTTGATTTCCCTTCACTCCCCTCTTGAGAGGAATCATGACCCAACTTTTGTCCCATCTTTACTCAAATCTTACTTCCTTCCTAGACATACTACTCCCTGGTAAAGGGCAGCAGCGATTACCAGTACCAGCCAGAGGCATAGAGGAAATGATTCTGGATTGGCTCGAAACTGGATTATCATAGGTATGGCTATAGTAGCTTTAATAGTTGTGATACTGCGGTGTGAAAGGCAAGGAGAAACCATCACACTACATTTCTCAAGAATAAAACAAAGATGGCAACTTCTAAAATGTCAGTGGTCAAGGGGTACTAAGAATCCCCACGAAGAAAATTAGGACCCACCCAAAAGTGGAAAAACAAATTAACAACCTTGTGCTCAAGATTAGAGCATGGAATACCAAATCACTCTTTGCAGCGGGCAAGACACTTTCTCTTTTCCAACTCTCTAGTCAGTTTATCTATTATCATACTCAACAGCAATAGAAATAGTACTCTTCTCCTTTGGAACAATTTCCTAGTGATGGTCATTGTTAGATTTACTTGTTGAGTGAGTTGAGTAATTACTTTTCCTCCAAGAAAATTTCTTGTCCTATTGCAAATGATTGACTTTGTCTAGCAGCTCGAATCATTGGGCTCAATAAGATGTCAAAGACCCCTTCACGCCGAGCAATACTTCTAGAGACAATTCTTTGCCCCGAAGGGCTTTCCAGTTTTGCTAGCCAGCTATTGAATTATTGCAATTTCGCATGATTTATCAGATTTATATACTTACTTGCCAAAAACTCCCTTTAATATTCCCATCAGTCAGTTCTTCTAGAATAAGAATAAATGAAGCTAGGTTATGAGTCTATATGACTTAGTCTTGGAATAACATATTTGCCTATGGTTTGGTATAAAAGCTATTTTGGTTTTCAGTTTCCAGGTTGAACTTAGAGTTGGTTTTATCACTGAAGAGAAGCTTTGAAAAAATAGGTATGTTGTATTGACTTTGCTAGTTTCTAATTCTGGAATTCGATTGATGTTATGGCTTTTTTAATATTTTCGTTGCGGAAACACCACATTCCTAATGGTATATCTTTAAGAAATCTAACTCTTTTTTGCCAATGTTTGTTCTGTACTGGAAATAAGCACTGAGAGATTGAGAAAACCTTTTTTGGGGGTCTCCACTTTTTTCTGGAACTTCGGAATTGACTACGTGCTCGTGACGTCGTCGTTACCTATTTTTACGGTTTGGTGTCCAAACGAAGCCTGCTTTCGCTGTCTTGTATTGAGATTTATTTTAATTTTTTAATAATTTATTTGTAATAATCATTTACTTACTTCAGGCATGTGTGAGACTGTTTTTCTTCTCAAGCTGTAAAAATGGCCTATTAAGAGAGTTTTCTGGAAACCTTTTGTCGTGACTTGCGGTCACTTGCAGCATTGTGAGTTATATGCCAAACAAGAAGTGCTACCACCCTGTTGTTTTCATAAGTGTTTAGTTACTTTTTAGTACTATTACTTGTATTGTCATCAGTGCGTCAGTGGCGTAATAACCAACCCCAAACCTCTGCCATGTGAAAGACCACCAAAAAGCCCATACAAGGTGAAAATGGTAAACTTTAGGTGTCTTCCTAAATGACGAGTTTAAAACCTGAGGGAGATCTGCCCGAGGCTCGCGGAGGGAGCCCTTAAATAGTAACCACATCTTTCTTTCCCATGTTAGTGATAGTAGACAGTACCAAATAACTCATAACGACGACCGAGTGGCAGCACTATCGCCGCTATATACTCTTCGTAATTATTTTTATGTATACAGAAACTTATCAACCCATCAAAAACTCGAGACATCATGCATCATCGGTGTATCCACAAATATAGCGGCGTGAGACAGCTGACATCTATGGGTCAATAGCTTATAGCTGGCAAGTGGAGTGGAAGTGGTTCTGTTTACATAAACGAACACGACAATAAAATTCAATTTTTCTCATTGAAACTAAAATGTCAAAATTTTATGAATTTTCTTACACGTTGGCAAGACCGTTTACTCATTACAATGTATAGTTCAACGTTGCCAGATTGATGGAAAATTGAGAAAATAGGCATGATTCGTGGACAAGACGGTTGTCTTATATGCCCACCAGCTGACAATTTGATTTCGTTGAATATGCCAATGCACGTTTCCGATTAGCTATAAACCTGGCATATTTTGCTACGTCACAGTATTGCATTGCAGCCTACAAGATTGCCGCAACAGTCTATGAACCGTAGAGAATAGGTACTTAGTACAAGACCGAGAAGATTGAGATGCGACAAAGTTTGCAACATTAAATATTTATTTTATTTATTTGTGAGCTAGAGGTCTACTCGTAGTAGACCCAAGGCTTGTTTGATGATCCTCTTCCACTCTCTCCTATCGTTGATTTTTTTTCCTCCAGTTATGGATCCCTATCTTTTCTATATCCTTCTTCACTTGCGCTTTCCACTTGGTCTTGGGTTTTTCCCTTCGTTTCCTCCTTCCTTCCTTGCTCTCCAGCAAACGTCTAGGTATCCCATTCTGCGGAAGTCTCATTATGTAGCCCAACTTTGCGCTTTGATGACTCCAATGATGTTTGGTTCTTGAAACAATGTTTATAATTCATGATTTGTTCGCCTTATCCATCTTTCGTTTACTCTTCTCTTCTTACTAGCGTTTTGTAGATTCTAATTTTCATATTTCTTAAATATGCCATACAGTACCAAGACACATCTGTTAGCAGCCATTATCCTTGCCTGTATTTCATCTTTATTACCAGGATCCTTCGTGATCTGGACTTTTAGATACGCGAACTACTTTACTTCTTCTACCTGTATGGTCTTTTGTTCCTTCCACTCGATGGTCAGCTGGATCTTCTTCTTTTCTTATTTGTTCATACCTGGTACTTGGTTTTATCTTGGTTTAATTTCAGGCCAATCTTCTTAGCTGCCTTTACTAATCTTGCTGTTACTTCTTTTAACTCAGTTCCACTTCTGGTACGCAAAGCCATACTGACTGCATAAGCGGATATCCCTGTCTCAGTCTACTCTTGACTTCAAATGTCTGTGTTAAATTTGAGTTTATTCTTAGTTTCGTGAGGTCAGTTTCACCACTCTCACAATTTTTACTGTTAATTCCTATTTCCATGAGGGCTTTCAGTAGTTGGGATCTATGAATTTTATATATTGATCATTTTGGAGTTCATGGTCTCTCATTTGCAGTTCTTTCAGGGTCAATGATCTTGAAAACCCGCTTGATATTTGCCAAGTATATTTTCCGATGATTTGATTAGTTTGTCTTTGATACCAGTAGCCAATGTTCAATAGATCTATTCCTCTGTGATTTTTACAGTTTGTCTTTGGACCTTTTTTGTGAATCGGACAAATTATTGCTTCGCTTCATTCTATTGACATTCTTTCTTCTAACCAAATTCTATGTATTACCTAGTGGATTGCTCTTATGTGTTTATTCCCTCCGTATTTAATTGCCTCTGTGGCTAGTTCATTACTACCCCCGCTTTTGTTGTTCTTTAGATTTTTTTATGATTTTGGTTATTTCTTCTAGTATAATTGCTTCTTCTTCTTCTCCTTGCGGTCCCGCCAGTGTGCGATCTTGCTCTTTTTTATCCTCCACTCCTTCTTCATCTACTTTGTTTAGAAAATTCTTAAAGAATTCTTACCAAGTATTTTGTATTTCCTGCTCGTCTGATATTCATTCCCACTTTTAAGGCTTGGTAACCTTTCTCTATATTGTTTATACTTTGGTAAAGGCTTGTAATTCTCTGTTTTTATAGTCGTTTTCAAATTCGAACGGTTTAGCCATGTTATACTTTTTTCGTTTTTCTCTGCATATTTTCTTGAATTTCCTGGCCTGATCATTGTATCTGTTCCTGTCTTCCTGTCTTCTTGTGATTCTGTCTGTAGCATTTGTACTTTCGTCTTTCTTGTTTTTTCTATTTCTTGTATACATTCTTGGTCGAACCATTCCCTTTTTTGCTTGTATTGCTTGGCTTGATAGTACTCGCTGCTTTTTTTATGGAATTCATTATTTCTCCCCACATTGTTTGTATGTCTTCCTCTTCTCCTGGAGGTTTTTGATCTTTTCCGTATTTCCGCATCATATTTTTCTTGTTCCTGGTCTTGAGTTGAAATCCTACAATTTGTCCTCTTTATATACCTCGTTTTTGTTGTATTTTCCTAAGTATCAATTGCTTGATGTTGGTACTTACTAGGATGTGGTCTGAGTTGATGTAATATCTCACATTTGTGATATTTTGTTCTTTTCTGCTTTCCGTTAATTCATGGTCTATCTGGGTGGTATACAATTTATTAGGGACTCTCCATGTTCCTTGGTAGATGTCTTTGCATTCAAAGTCCGTACTCTTAATTCTTAAATTGCACTCTGTGGCCAAATCTTTTAAAAGTTTTCCATTTTCGTTTCTGACACTATGAAGACTGTGTTTGCCAAGTATGGGACTAAAGCGTTCTTCCTTTCCTATTTGTATACTGGCATCACCAGTGATTAGTTTCCAGTCATCTTCAGTAGGTGCTTGTATTTTGGGTATACTGATTTTTTGAATTTTCCTCTAATCCTTACATAAGGTATCCTGTCTGATATAGCGCTGCTTTGTAATTTTTATGTGTAATAAAGCCTGTGTCCAATTGTCTGTTTTCTATTATAGTCCCCTCTATGACTAAAGACATACACTCCTACTTCTGTTATTTCTGTATTTTATATTTTCGTTTTCTGCAGGGCAGGATATTGCATTCATATTTCGTCACTTCATTAATGAGCTCACGTTCCATGTTCCAATTAGCGTATTTTTTTTACTCTGCTGCCTTTGTACTTGTTTTTATTTCTTAAGATGGGTTCATTCTTTTCTGATTTTTGTCTTAGTATTCAGTCCATTGCCAAGGTTCAGTTTTTCATTTTCCCCTTCTATGCTTAATAGTCTCTTTTCTTTCCCTGTACATGTTATTTTTCTAATTCGGTCTACGTGAAGGCCTTCTTCTGGTGATCTTTCGTTTATGGTCCTTTTCATTGTTTTGGTATCGTCTGTAATCGTCGTTCTGTTATTCTCTGCATTGTTTTTGCTTTCCTCGTTATCTAATTTTTGAGCCCCATACACTTTTTTGTTAATTACTAACTTGTTGTATTTTAATTGTGCATTTAATGCTTTGGCCCTTGCTTCTCTTAGCTGTGGGAGTAATATTTTCTCTCTCCTTGTATCTTTTTGGTGTAGTCCTCATTGATCCTTTTAATTTTTTGGTCTTACTTGGAATCTCTGGTCGCTTTTGCTTCGTTGTTAGTTTCAGCAGTATTGATATTCTGCTGGTATTGTATTTCCCGATCATTCTTACCTTGTCTATGCCCAACGCTATGTCTATTGCTACTTCTATTTCCTGGGGCACATTTATTATTTTGTCTTTCATTTTCTGATTGTTTTCTTTTTCCTATCTGTGATGTCTTTAACTACTACTTGTTTACCTTCTCCAAATATTCAATTCTGTTTTCCTGCCTTGCTATCTTTACTTGCAATGCAATGCTATGCTAAGCTACTACCTACTATATTGTACCCATGACTTCATCCGTTGAAAATATTCTGTAGTAATTGAGAGATAAAGAAGAATTTTCAAACGATGGTTAAATATATGTCACTTCAGCTATAATGTTTTACTAATTTCTGTGCTGGAAAAATCCTGAAATTGGATTTTGTTTCTAACCTCATTAGTGCGGATTCAGAAATCATAACTGTCAAAATATACCTTCTGGATATCATTAGGCGGTAATTTCCATGTTTACGTATAAAAAAAAACTAATGTAAGCTTTTAGTTGGAATATTCCACTCAGATTGAATTATTAGGGGAAACCAGAATTTTTAACGATTCCATGTTCGTACGTCAAAAATATTGCGGTTTATGCTTCTCCTTTGAATATTTTTCGTGTTCTGGTAATAATCAACATGTCTGCATTTCTAAATTAAAAAATTACTTTTATTTCATAAACTTTTTTTTATTGTTAAAGCTAATAAGAAGTCTAAAGTCTTTTCTTCCATGCAAGACATGCTAATGACAGAGCTTACGACGCGTTTCACAATTCTAATGCCTAGCCTTTAAATCTCAACTGTTGTGAAATTTCCAAATCTCAATAGAAGTTTATTCTCAATTCGGATCAGAACTTTCCGAAGTTGGAACAGAAAAGTTTTTCCCGAATTATTAATTTAAATTTATTAAAGTTGATATGTCGTTCGCGGAAAATACGGAAAAAGAGAGACGAGGTTTAGATTACGCTCCGTTTGTTTTTCGAAACATTTTGTCGTTATTATTTGGGTTTATATACTACGTGTAGGAAACAACAATAAATATAATAAAGTTTGAACTTTAGGGAAAACGGCAATAGGACTCTACGTGCGGGTAAAATTTAAATAAATTATTCTACCGTAAATAATCCACTCCTAATAAATTCAATATCAACCCTTTCAGCCACTCGACCAGAATTCATTAAGCAATCCTTCTCCCTCTGGAACAAACCGATGCAATAAATTAGAAAGGTAATTGTTTGCCCTATCACTTCTACCTGAATATATTAGCACTAACTCTATTGTTAATTGCCCGCCTTTCTATCTGTCTTCCATTTATTTAATTCCAATCCTGATGTAGTTATGCAGAGTAGCGCCAAAATTAACACGGTTAATGGGTTTACCGTGTTATTTTAGTAAAGGATGTGAAAACTTCACGAAGCAATAAAAAGGGGTGACTGTGTTTTAATATTATCTGCAGGTGCAGCTCTTTTCTCCGTCTACCAACAAAGGGAGCGATTTAAATGCGGGACCACGCGCTAAAAATTCGAAAAGACTTGTCCATCCATATTCATATTCCGCGAATCACGTAAGCATCGTAATAAATGCAATTTAGAATTTGCCCCATTCACCGGCTCTCAGTTTTAAATTTCACCCTCTGCCCGGCCAACTTGGACCCTTCGGTACATGTGGCGCGTCGTTTACGAGTTGGCACGACTTTTTGCTATGCGTTGCGAATACAAATCCGTTCATTTAATCCGAAATGCATTTTGAATGTCGTGTGCACCTCGTTTGTTTTAAATGTTTGATGCATTTGTTGCTTTTATGAGCTCGTTCCGTTTTACGACCCAACTAAATTTAGGATATAAACCTGACTCGTGGATTAATTAGTTTCTCATAAGATTGTATTGGGTTCTAGATGTTATTATTCCCACTCTTCAACACAACATTTTCGAATAATATACAAAGTAACTACAAAGATTAGGTCGTTGCTTATGTGTATTACCTTCTCGTAAATGGTCTCAGATTTGATACTGCATTTGCTTTGCTGTTCCTTAATTAGTTTCCCCCTTCTTCTTTTGCTGAGTCACTCTCATATTAATTTTTATGTAACTCGGCTTTGATTACATTGAATTTTCTTTTATTCAGCTTTAATGGAACGTGGCATGTAGATAGGGATGCAGTGGAAATTGCTAAATAGTAAATAACCTGTTGAATCTTCTAAGCTCTAATTGAGCGAGTTCAATATCTGGCTTCTCAGAGAAATTTCCTGTATATCTACTTGCAGATTACGTTTCTTTTTAAGATTCCTTAGATGTCTTCATTTAATATGATTATCACAGTTCATCATCATCATTCAATTTTTCTACTTATTCCCATTTGCAAGAACTGTCTTACACTATCAATATCATGCTTATTGATTTCTGTCTCTATCGTCACACAATTATATTCCAATAGTATGTAGTTTCTTCTTTTTCTTTTTGGTAGATATTTTCTAAGCTAACCAAGAAAACCGAAATCGTATGACAAACAGAACAAGGCAGTAGTGGTGGAACTTTCTCAGAATGTTCAAAATTGCTGCGACCTTTTGGAGTCAGTAGTAGTTATGTTAATTTTAAGAGAATAGAAACAGAGACATAAACATGTGCAACTGTCTAACCAAACTAAATTACAAATAAGTATTTCGTATAGAACAGGATAGATTCTCATACCGAAAGAGTTCAGACTATAAGTGATTTTAGTGAAAACAATGAGCGTAGTCTTGATAAAACAGAATTTCAGGAATCAATCTTCTCTTCTAATGGATGTTCAAAAACTCATTGAGTTGTCACTATAAGAATCTTTTTATGATGGCAGATTGTGGAAAGGATGAAAGTTAAGGAAACGAGACTCTGTATTGTAAAGATTTTGTTGTCGCAGAAATCTTCAGTACAGTTGATAAAGGCATCAATCTTGATTATATTGAGACTTTTGCCTATTTTGAATCGTAATAGCGAACAACAAATGGAAAAGACAAAAAGAAAAAGATCACACTACGTATCAAGATCTTCACGTTTTTCGTTGTTTGATTGCTTCTCTATACGACAATGAGAATTGATAACGAAAGCAAAAAATTCCAACAGCAACGGAGCAGGTACAAGAGACTGAGGTATAGATAACCCACATCCAAATTCGTTTGTTGTTTCTTTTATGTTTTCGTCTTCTTCTTAACCTTTGATCCTCTTTAGAGTACCCATAATTCAAATCCGTTTATCAAAGGTAAGTAGCTGGAAGGGGGATAGTCAGAATGATCGCTGACTTGTTAAACTACTATGGAATTCAACAAATCAAAGGGAGGAAACTTTAAACAAACTAAATCTTACTTTGTTGGTAGGATCCGTAAACTGCAGTATTATCTAGAGCTAAAATCTTTATGATTTAGCAAGGAATAAGTAAACCATCAGGTAAAGATAGTGTGATATGTGAAGTGTATAATACGTGTGCAATCGGTTGTCACAACAATATCTGCAAATTAGAATAATTCTGACATTTTGAAAATTAGATAATCAAACAGAATATCTAAATCACCACTAAGCCTGACATTTCGAATTACAAATGATTTTGAAAGAATCTCAGCTTTCTGCTTGGTTAACAAGAAGACGTCGCAATAATATAACGAAATAGTCTACAAAACTAGATAACTCCGAGGTAATCAAGGATTTAATGATCAAGATAACTAGGAATCGGGAATAAAAATAAAAAAGTTTTCCCCCATTAAGTCGCGCTGTTAGCTCGGTGGATATACCACTATAAAGTATTTAATGCAAATTACTCTTTCATTAAATCTGGAACTTCGTTAAATAACCAACAAAACAAAAAAAGTGAAACAATCTCTACTATTATGGTCTGCTTATTGCTTCGTGAAAAATCGTTTATTATTATATCAAAAAAGGAGTGCTAATTAACTTGAGACAACCTTCTCATCAATCATACCGTGATTTATGAATATTAAAATATAAAGGGATTGTTGCTGTAATTATGTCAAGATGCTTTAGAGTAAAATTTGAAAACATAAAGATCGCTTTGTGGAAAATTTAAGCTGTTTATGTTACAGAATTTACTCTAAATATTTTGTTAAACAAACTAAATTACTTTGCACATAAAGCTAAAATTCCATTGTTATATATGAACGGGTCACTGTAATTGAATACTTTTAGTGTTGTATCGATTACATTGTCTACATTTTCACATTATAATAACAAAACAAGGTAATTCACAACTGAAAAGCAAAAAATATCTCGATTAGAAACATTTAATATTGACAGGTTTTATTAATTTTTTTATCTTAAAGTAAAAATTATTTATATTCAGTTATGTTTCCACTAAAAACAAAATTTATTTGAAAACCTGAAATTTAACCAAATAATATTTACCACTAACTTGCAACACGGAGATAATGTAATCGGAAATAATAAATCTCAGTACTGATCTCCAGAAAATATGATTTTAAGGCCTTTTCTTGGTCTTTGATATTTTGTGTCTAGTAACTGTAGTACTTACTAAACCCATTAAATCATCATTGGCAGTCATCCAGAATTAAATATCTCGAAAGTCCTGTTCTGTTCTCTTCTGTTCTAAAATCAAATTGAAATGGTTTTTACTTGAAAAGCATCAATACTCAATTTCGCAGGTTTTTCTTCAATCTGTGCAAAAAGTATGGAATAAATCTAGCCTCTCGTAGATGAATTTATCATATTACAGGCAAGAACAGTGCCCGTCGCTTAAATTTGATATTTTCCATTGTTTTCTTCTAGAACCATAATGAATTCAGTAGAAAGCAATTTCGCAAGCTTTTCTCCAGTTCGTGCACTAAGAATGGAATAAGCATAGCGTCTCGTAGATGTTTGTTTTCTCAATAACTGAATTTGCCATATTATAGTAAGGAATATCGCTTACTGATTAAATGTGATATTTTCCTTGATTTTTCTCCAGAATGTGAATGACTTTTGTAGGAAACCATTTCGCAAGCTTTTCTCCAGTTTGTACAAAAACATGAAATAAGTTTAACGTTCAACAAATGTTTGTTTTCTCAAGAACTAAATTTACCATATTAGAAGAAAGAACCTTATCAACTGATTAAATGTGATATTTTCCTTGCTTTTTTCTAGAACGTTAGTGACTTTGGTAGGAAACGATTCCACAAGCTTTTCTCCAGTTTGCAGAAAAAATACGGAATAAGGTCCAGTAAATGTTTGTTTTCTCAACAACCACATTTACCATCTTACACAAAAGAATACTACCTGCCAATTCAATCTGATATTTTTATTGGTCCTCTTCTAAAACGTTAACAACGTCAGGAAGAAAGCAGTTTCTCACAAAAGATATATTCAGACGAAGCTATCCTATTATTATTGTCGAAATATTGTTCAATAGTTTTTCACATAGTTCTAAAGTGTAAAGATATGTACAACTTTCTGTCTAAGAAAATAAAACAGAAAGTGGAAAACTAAAATGCTGCAATGGCAGTACAAGTAACAAGTTGTTTCTCCTTTCTGTATCAAGGTTTTGCTACACCTTTGTCGGTTGTCGGCTGTATAGGGCCCTAGAATGAAGGCCAAGTCTCGACTTTAGACTGCTGCAAGGACGCAGCCCAACCCTTTTTTCTCGCAAGACAAGGAGAAAGAAGTCACCATAGCAGGTGACCTGCTGAATGATGCAGCCCGACACGTGTTTCTGTTTAGCTATCCTTAAAAAGGTAATAGAGGGCAAAGGTGAACTATGAGCCACCACAGGTGGCTCTTTAGCTCTTCATTTAGCTCTCTTAGGAGGATTAATTAAAAGCAAGATCTGACTAGGGGCCACCGTAGATGGCTCATTGGTTCTTCATTTAGCTACTTAAGAAGGTTAATGAAGGGCACCGTAGGTGGCCCATTGATTTTTCTTCTTAAGAAGGTTAATGGAGGTCGAAATCTGAATATAACCATCGGAAGTGTGCTTTGGTTCTCCATTTAGCTCTTAGCTCTTTTAAGAAGGTTGATGAAGGGCAACACCGGATTAGGTTGGTTGGTTGGTTTTCCATTTAGCTTCTTAGGAAGGTTAATGCGGACAAAATCCGACTATGGCCACCGCACGCGTTCGTTGGATCTCCATTTAGCTCTCTTAAGTTAATGAAGGGCAAAACCTGATTAGGGATCACCTTAGGTGGCCCATTGGTTCTGCTTTTTAAAAAGGTTAATGGAGGACGAAATCTGAATATAGCCACCGCAGCTGTGCGTTGGTTTTTGATTTAGCTCTCTTAAGAAGGTTGATGAAGGGCAAAACCTGATTTGGTTGGTCGGTTGGTTCTCCATTTAGCTTCTTAAGAAGGTTAATGAAAGGCAAAACCTGATTAGGGGCTATCATAGGTGGCCCATTGGTTCTGCATTTAGTTTCATAAAAAGGTTAATGGAAGACAAAACCCGTCTATAACCATCGCAGGTGGTTCATTTGCTCTCCATTTAGCTCTCTTAAGAAGGTTGATAGAGGTCAAAACTTGAATAGTGGTCCCAGTAGGTGTCTCATTGGTTCTCCATTTAGTTTCTTAGAAAGGTTAACAAAGCACAAAGCCCCGACTATGGCCACCGCAGGTGGTTTGTTCGCTCTCCATCTGGCTCGCTTAAGAACGTTGATGGAGGGCAAAACTTAACTAGGGGTCACCACTGGTTCTTCATTGAGCGTCTTATGAAGGCTAATGGAGGGCAGAATCCGGGTATAGTCACCACAAATCTTCGTCAGTTTTTTAGTTAGCGCTCTTAAAAAAGTTAATGAAGGGTGAAACCTGACTAAGCACTACCATACGTGACTCACTGGTCCTCCATTTAGTTTCTTAAGAAAGTTAATGAAGAACAAAAACCGGGTCTAGTCACAGCAGATGTCCGTTGGCTCTCCATTTAGCTCTCTTAAGAAGGTTGATGGAAGACAAAACCTAACTAAAGGCCACCGTAGGTGGTTTAGTAAGTCTTCATTTAGCTTCTTAAGAAGGTCAATGGAGGACAAACCCCGACTATGGCCATCGCAGGTGGTTTGTTAACTCTCCATTTAACTTTCTTAAAAAGATTGATGAAGGGCAAGACTTGACTAGGGGCCACCGAAGGTGTCTCATTGGTTCTCCATTGAGCGTTGGAAGTGGGTTAATGGAGGATAGAATCCGAGTCTACCATAGTCACTGCAGATATCTGTTAGCTTTTTAGTTAGCTTTCTTAAGAAGAAAAAGAATTTTTGAAACTTTTTTTGTGGGGAGACAATATTAATTTTTGTCTTTATTTATTTAACAAATAAACCCTACTATAAGTTAGAACAACCTTTTATTTTATATAAAAGGTTTATAGTTTTCCTACTTGGAAATTTAAGATTGATAAATGGCAAAACTTAACGAGGTTGGTTGGTTGGTTGGTTCTCTATTTAGCTCTCTTAAGAATGTTAGGGGCACTGGTTAGACACCACCGTAGGTAGCTCCCTGTTTCTCCACTTAACTTTCTTAAGAAGGTTAATGAAAGGCGAAGACTAGCTAGACGCAGGATGCAATCCCACCCTTTTTCCGTTTAGCTCTCTTAAGAAGGTTCATGTAGGACACAACCCTATCCGTGTTCTCATTTAATAATTCTTAGAAGGTTAATGAAGGCGAAGTTACCGCAGATGATTTATTGGAAGAAGTAGAAAACGAAGGACATTGTCGGATCTGTCTTTTTCGTATCTAGGATTCATGTTTCTAACGTTCAGCATTCTCCCCTACTTAGCTTATTGTTCTTCCTTCCTAAGAAAATTAATGGAGGGCAAAGTGGGAAATTGGGCCACTACAGGTAGCGCGTTGGAAAGTACATTCCGACTGGTGTTTCTATCTAGCTTTTTTAAGAAGACTAATGAGGGAAAAATGTAGGGCATAAGCAATTGTTTCTGCCTTGCCTTCACTAGTGCTGCTCTCATCAACCATTCTTGGCTTTGCCTTCGTATTGATTCTTTTGCCTTTGTGTATTTTAAGTATAAATGTTTTCTTTGAGACAGTTGCCAAGTCTTTTTTTACTTTCTTTTAGGGCAACGTGATACATTCTAGGTAACTCTCTTTTGATTGGTGCTGTTCTGGATATGTTATTTTGCTTTTCTTGTAACGCCTTTTGAATAGGCGAACTTGGGGGTATTATAGATCTTTCTTTTTCTTTTCTTTCCCATCTATGCTTGCTTTAGTAGCTAACTTTGCAAGAGGTGACGCGACTTACAGATCATTGGAAAATGGGGACGATCGGATCAATGCAATGGTTTGAAGTTGATACTCTTGATGGTGGGGTTTTAGTCAAGCTATTTACATTTTCGTGAGTAAACAAAGGCGCAAAATCAGATTCTTGAAAACAGTTGATGTTATATGAATGGATTCCACCTCTTTCAAAATCTCTAAAAGCTTTTTCCTATTGTTGCTACTTTCTGGAACGCCTTGCTGTCTAAATTCATCACGTTGTCTTCTCTTTTATGAGTTGTCATATAATAAACCGCATTTCTGACTATATTGAGCCTTGAACGGCCCAAAAAAGTCTCAGATCAAATGGTTGCAAACAATGACTATAGTGAGGTAAAACACACGTTCAATCTGCTTGTGGCAGATGACACCTTCTAAAATAAACAGCATTGGCTTTTCTTTAGCAGGCTTGCTGATGATCCAGGTATTTCAGAAAGTGCTTACTGTCCATCTAACCATCTCTTAATAGTGATGGTACTAGTCTTTTCCCTGGAAACGAATTATATGGAAGAATATAGTTCTCATTGATAGAAAATGCACACGCCTCGTTTTCCGCTCGCAGTTCCACCCACTTGCTTTGTTTTTTTTTTGCTGATATTTGGGTAGGTTTCAGTACAGTGCTAATACTAATCTCATCATAACTATATTATATTGTTCCGAAACTTTGGCTTGATCTTTATTAAGACCTACAGTCCTATTAAGACTGGATAACGAAAGGTTTCTTTTTAGAAAACCGTGTTTTCGCCAGAAACGTTTTTTGTTTTACTAAATGGGTGCTTAATTTGAAATCATTTCGCAAGTTCATAGGCTGCACGCCTTGTATCTAATGGAGTAAGGCCGTAAAAACTCGACCGCATCCCCAACGAATGGCCAATTAATAATCGCTCGTTGTCCCCGGAAACCAGAGTGGCGCAGAGAGATATTTTTTTTATTTTGCTTCAGTCGTCTGATTGAACACATTTTTGAAATTTTAAATTTCCTAACGGCTTTTATGGTGCTCGGCTGGTTGCGCATTGTCTAAATTGCAGCATTGGCGTCTGCTCGAGTCCATTCAGGTAGATGATGCTTCTATTTATAATTTTTCATCTGGAAATAAACAATTTAATTAACTTCTGGATTCATAGTAAAACACGGGGTAATGAGGACTTTTGAGGGATAATAAGGATCATGTTTTCATCATCAGTTTTATAGAACCAAAAATAGCAGAGGCAAGCATTATCAGTGTTCTTAGTTAGCTTGATTAGACTTTGGACCACTACAGGTTGGAGTGCGGAGCCAGACACTTTTTCCCATTAGCTCTGTTAAGATGGTTAATAAAGGGCACAGCTCGATTCATGTTCCTATTTGACTATCTTAACAAGATTAGCGGAGAGCGAAGTTACAGCAGGTGACCTATTAGAAAACGCACTCCAATTCATAATTTTATTTATTTCGTTCCGAAAAGTTAATGGAAGGCGAAGCCCGACTTTGAGCTACTGCAGGTGGCCCGTTGGAAGGTGCAGCCCGATCATTTTTCTTATCAGCTGTCTCTTCTTTAATTCCCTTTAGAAGTCTTCAAGTCGTCGCTTTAAAAGGTTAACAGAAGGCGAAATTACTATAGATGTCTATTAGAAGACGCAATTTAACTCGTGGTTTCATTTAACTTTCCTATATATCCATTCAGTTCTCTTAAGATGGTTAAGGCAGGGCGAAGCCACCGCAGCTTGTCGCTGCCTAATCTGTCTTCTTCCTATAGCACTTGCGTTTTTTGATGTCCACCTTTCTTATTCACTTGACTTATTTTCATTATTTCTTCCCGTTAGAAAACGTAATGAGCAAAATTTAAAAAACTAAAAAGCCATAAGCATTACATTTGTGTATCCAATAAGGTCTCCAACTTCTTATAAGAAGACTAATGGAGGTCACCATAAGAGGCCCGTTGGGCCTATTTAACTTTCTTAAGAGGATTAATAGATTGCATAAAACCCCAACAGTTTCTCTATTTAACTCTCTGAAGAATATTAATGGAAAGCGAAGTAGACTGTGATGCGTTGGAGAGCGAAGCTCTTTGACTCGGTTGAGAAAACGGATAGAGGTTGCATTGCGATCTATGGTTTTTTGAGCACTCATTTTTTTGTCCAGCTTTCTCCTTTACTTGGATTATTTTTTCTACTTTTATAGAACGTAATTAGCAAAATAAACGTACTAGAGAACCAAAAACGTTCTACTGCAATGTTTGTACTTAATAGAGCCTCAAAGTTCTTAAGAAAGTTATTGGAAAGTGAAACC
>VTPC01008403.1:53330-74812 GCA_011009095.1 Ignelater luminosus
TGAATCCAGAAGTCGCATTTATACTTGAAGCTGATTTCTCCCAAGAGTGATTGAGCAAGGAATCAAATTGTATAATCTCGTGAAACGGCGAACCGGCTGTTGTTTAAATCCAGAACCTGCAAGATTCTCAGAAATTAGTCTCAGAAACGGCTACATCTAGCTAGCGGCTACATCTAGCTAGCGGCTGCCGATAATGTAACGTACGGATATCATTTTGATTCCCATACTCGATTTCCTCGATGAAATTGCAGTGAGTAAAGTGACCGTCGAGCAAAGGAAGCACCTGACCAGCTGGGTTTCGTGGTATGACATGAATTGTAGCTGTCGTATATGCTGATTTTCCAGACACAAATACCTGCGATCCCAGAGGTAGTCCATCTTCAAACTCTAACTTCTCGTTTTTACCCTTCATAATGCAAACTGGCAGCAAGAAGTTATCCCCAGCGTTACAACAAGCAATGACTGTTATTGTTTCTACTTTTTCCGTCGACTTTGACATAGATACAATTTTGAAGCCCCTTTGAGCCAAAACATGTCCAAGACGATTCTTGAGTTGCAAGCCAGTCTCATTCATATTAAACACATTGCCAGGTTTGTCAAGCAATTTGTTTTGAGCAAGGCTTTCTCAAGAAGCTAAAAATAAGCTTCTACTTCAGATCTGTTCATGTCTTGACTTTTAGCATAAGAAACTCCTTCGGATTGTCATTGAATTAGCAGGATTTCCTTTTAAAAAACAATTGCATCCAATCATAGTCAGCTTTCTGGATGGTCTGATGAAATCTATGCTTTAAATGTAGCTGTACTGCAAACTGATATGCAATGTCTTTCAAATCATCGATATAGTCAGAGGAAATCCCTTTGATTGCTTTTCCTTGATGTGGTCGGAAAGTCTCTTTTCATTGGTATCACCAAATGTTGAAGATGGGTTCATAAGTCTCTTTGAACTATCATTAATTTTGAGCCTCCTTTTCAAGGTTTTCTTTGGGATACGATAAGTAATGGAAACTCTGTAGATGAACATCATTTCATTTTGAGCATTCTTCAGTCCAGGTACCTGGAACCGCAACTGCCTTTCGTACGTAGTCGTGTGGAAAAACACTAATTATATAAGACTTTTCCCAAAATTGAGGTGAACATTTTATGGCCATCTCACCCCAAAAAAAATACGGTCGTCTATCCCGATCGCCCGGGATAGATGGCTATATCGTGTTTCAAAAGAACGAGGCAATCAATTTTGATCATTTTGAGGTTAGAATACAGGAAAACTTATTTACTTCTCAATTAAAATATTAAGAACTGACGAATACCTTAAAAAAGAGTGTGATATTATGTAACGTCCACTTCTTGAAAATTCTTATAACTAATGTGTCTCGATTAAAGTGAATTTTATTTACTTTTTCATTTATCTCTGCAGATTTTTACACCAACACGTGTTGCCACTCAATCACGGAACGAAGCGAAATAGCTTGTTATTAACACCACCTTTATTTATTAAATGGAATTTTTTTTATTGGTCATATCTCCTGAACTTATCCTCTAAGTAGTAAGTACACGAATCTAAGGAAAATCAGAAATAAAGTACTATTGAAATGACTTATCCTTTTGTGCGCGTCATAGTTAGTAAACGACTGAGAGTATGCTCCATCTAGGAAAGTTATCATTACATATCGCACTGAAATGGCGCGAAATTAATTATTTGCGCTTTTGCCTGTCTGTCTGTTCTTGCGATGATTCTCAAACTTGTTTGAATTCTACTTTTTACCAGTGGATTCTCGACGTACGTGGGCACGGTGAAGTTAGAAGAACGAAATTAAAAGCTAAACTTAAGAAGTATCAGTTTAATTAAGGATTCTACCTGTAGAGGAACGCGACAAAGAAAATTGTTTTTCTAATGAAGAATATTATTTGCTTTATAAACCATTTGACTATTGCAGTGTTTTTCAATCTTTTTAAATACGCGACCCCTTTTTAAGTAAAAAAATTCTGGCGACCTCTAGGACCGTAACAATGCGGCGAGCGGGCAGGCGCACTCCGCTCTGGCAATCAATTTTTGAATCTATACGTTTACCAAGATGCTAAATCTGAATATACCAATTACTTTTGTGACCCTGTTTGGCTATTAAAATTAGCATTTCTCGCTGATCTTTTCGACCACCTAAATATTTTAAATAAGAGCCTTCAAGGGAGAGAAGAAAACATTCTAACGGCAAAGGATAAAATCAAGGGATTCCTCGCAAAACTTCGTTTGTGGTCAATGTCTTTAGAAGAAAATTATGTATGAGTTTTTCCCTTGCGTTCAGAAGATTGTCAAAGAAATTGCAATGGACCAATGGTTGGCAGTTCTCACATTCCTTGCATGGTACAGAGCTTGCAAAATTTGGAAGAGAAACTATTCAGTTACTTTCCAGAACTGAACTATCAAGTTAACAACGGGCATAGATGGATACTAAATTCTTTATTAGATATGTCAGTACAACTGGCTGATCTGCCAACGAAGATGAAAGAAAATCTTATAAATTTGGCTGCTGGCGGCATGCTTAAAATGGAATTTAGTTCGCAAACGTTTGACGTCTTCTGGATGAAGAGGAAAGAAGAATATCCAGAGAAATTATTAGTTCCTTTCGCCACTTCCTATCTATGTGAACTAATTTTCTCTTCAATGTTTAACATAAAAACTAAGAAGAGAAATAGGCTCTAATTGGAAAATGATTTAATTATTTGCGTGTCAAACCTAAAACCAAGATTAGGAAAAATATTAAAGAATAAACAGGCACATCCTTCCAACTGAAATCGTTGTATTTTCATTGTAGTGTAGGACCTATAACTCTTGCTTTTTACTTTTACCTGACTTGCGACCGCGACCCCCCGAGCAAGACTTCGGGACTCCCTTGGGGGTCGCGACCCACAGATTGAAAAACACTAGACTATTGGTTTGCAGGTTAAAGTGAAAATAAAAATTTTAGAAGAATTCAAAGCGAAATCACATTTGGTGGTTAATTGAAATTGTTGTTACACAAACTGCTTCGAAAAGATTCTTTTTAATTGCTTGTTGTAAAACTCAACTTCTTCTGGGCCGACTTGGCAATATTGGCTACCTGTCGACTTAACTAGGGTACTGTTGGTAATTCAGCCTGTGTGTGACAACAACTATAATTTTCGTTTTTCAATCATTAACTCTTAACTTTATTACGATGTTTCAGTATATAAAAATGAAAATAAAGAAAAGTTTTAAAATTCTACTAACTCATCTCCCACGGAGCTTACCAGTGTCTTAAACGATGGTCAGTAATAGTAATTCCCAGTCTAGAAAACACTTTAGCTGTTTACGATCACATAAACGTAAATTTACCCATAAAAACGTCCATGTTTTGAGAATAATAAAATAAAAATCCATAAAGAAATTTTTTAATACATCAGGAAAAAAAAGATCAAGAATTAATCTTCTTTAGAATGTAACCCTCTCTCTCAACTTAAAAAATAAGGATATTTTCGTGACAGTTTATCCTATTATAACTTTTTGAGAGATTTCCTTTTTATCTGTCTCACCCTTTTTCGTTAAAACCTCCTCCTCCGCCTCTATAATCCAACGATCCTCTTCTCCAGGTTTATTTACTGACAAATATGAATCCCCAAATAAATTTCATATTATCAGCCAATTCCATTCACACACAATCGATTTATAAACAGCTTTTTCACCCAGGGCCTTATACACAGAAAGTAAAACCGATTTCCCTTTTCATCATCGTCCTTATAAATATAACCTCAGAGTAGTAGTATATTCGCCTTTAGTATCGAGGCAAGATAATAGAGCGAAACAAGAATCTGGTCCACTTTTAAGTGTGTAGAATACCTGCGGGTATTTCAACAAAACGTACCTGACTATAAACATGGCCAACTAGAAATTAAAAAGTAATTATATTATTACCCCCACCGTTTTGACTTGGTGCCCCACCACTAGGTCGTTTCATTGGATGGTGCTACGATGGGGGACTGTCTGCATCAGGATGGCATGCAGCTGTCCAAAATAAGTTCGGGTTTGGATTATGTATAGTGTTCGGTGGATAGTTAGTTTATTTTCGGACGTTAACGCGAAGGGACCTGTAGGAAGGACCAAAGCGATTTATTTTTTTTTTGATTTTGTGGTGTTTTATGAATTGTAAATTTCGTTTCGTCGTGCAATAATAAAAATATTAGATAAGAGAGAAGAGTGAATTTTTTTCTTTTAACTTTGTGGCTTTTGGTGATTTGTTTTGAGTTCTTAGTTATCATTATTATTGTTGTGTGGTATTGTTTTTTGTGGTTCCTATTATTATTTGGAAAACAATGGATTTATCTCTTTCGATTGTTGGATGTAATAGGGGAAGCGTGAGATTATACTTTTGGATAACGACGCATTATTAAAGGTGTGTTTGTGTTTTATCAGTTGTTTCTTTTAAAAGTGTGTATACGTGAATTTTATCAGAAAGGATTCTAGAAGCAGTGAGTGTAGAATTTAAAAAAAAATAAACAAAGGTTGAGACAAAACAAATATTTGATTTAATATAATTTTATTGATTGTTGATATGTGTCAACGACTTTTTAATCTATAGGATAAAAGTTCAAATTAATTTTTTTAAAATTGAAAAAAATTCATTAGAAAAAAAGGACAATAATAATTTAATAAATGTAATTAGTGTGAACAACATGGGCAGGTATAAGTTCCACGAATGATCTTTCAAAATAGGAATTCCAACTTGACATGTTAATTTTATAAAATTTCTGCATATAAAACATCTCATTTTATTACGAAACATATAATTATTCTTCAAACCTAACTAGAAAAAATATAATATACACACCGGATACATAAAAAAATTGTTTAATAAGCAGTCTGAGAATTAGTTCTGCAAAATTATTACTGGACTCCTTTATTTTCTAACTAACACCTTGTATTCGGTAGTTAATTAGATCTTTTATTTTTCTAAATTAGAATTAATAATATAATATTCCCGTATATAAATAATTTTCAAAATAGAGAAATTAAAGGATAGCTAGCGCCATCTATTTGTAAAACTGAGTAGCCATTAAATTAAAGTATCGTTTTTGATCCTTTTTTTACAAAAAAAAGGATGTTTATTAGAATAAAACAAGTTTACTAATTAAGATTTATTAATTATGTTTAAAACGTGAAAACTTCTTAATTAACAAATTAACACATTTTTAAACGACAGACATTCTTGTTCAATAATAAGCAGGTGCATATTTCGAGTGGTCATCTTTACGTTGTATAACTCGATTATTCGAACATTGGTCATTTCTCATTAATGTTAAATTACAGATGAAGCTAGTTAGATATTTATAAATGATTTATAATAACTTGGAGGAGAATTTTAGTAATTAGTACCTTTTTACAAGTTGCCCCTTTAAAAAATTGCAGAAAGCTGTTTTTAATTAGATTTTAAATTACTTTATTGTTCAACTTCTAATTCGCATGTGTGTGTATCTTTGAAATGTATCTTTTCCGGGAAATATTGAATTTTTTTGCCGTTTTTATTGCCAAAAATTTAGCAGTAAACCTTTTTTTTTCTGTTTAAACATCCTGTTTAAAATTCCACCCGGATTTATTATTCGGCCTTTTTTCAATGTAAACACGAAATTTTCTTTTTAGTTTACATTCTTTTAGTGTGGAATTAATTTTTTGCATATTTAATTTTGATATTAGCACTAGAAATATTCGAGAATGTGGGCTTTTTTCAAATATTTCCATTTAATAAATTTTTTTCTTGTTTATATTTTGCGTTTTCTAACAAAAAAGTATTTTATAACTTACAAAGTTATTTTTATCGTTGATTTTTGAAAACAAAATTTTTTTCGGGTCAATCTAAGTGACTGAATTAAAAAAAGCCGAAGGTTTTGAATTTAATTCGTTTACACTAAAATTCTACTTTTAATTTATTTGAATTTCTTTTGATCCTCGCTTGGCTTCCTTAAAAGTTCACGTTTTGAGTTTGTTTTTAGGAAATTTTAAAAAATCATGAACTTTTTTTTTTTTGGGAACATACTATTAAAATTTGAAAACGGCTAAGAAATTAAATGCTTATTCATCTTGGGAAATTTAAACAATGTACGTATACGTGCGCCTCTTTAGAACTTTAAGGTCAAACTGATGGCTAGGTCGTTGTTTCAAGATGATTAGAAGCTAAAACTTGATTTTATTCAAAGATTTATGATCTACGTATCTCAATTTCTTAATCTAGAAGGAGAAATTTGAAGCAATTTTCAAAATACTACATTCTTTCGATTTTTAACTAAAAAAAGCTATGTTGAGTATGTTCCTATTTTAAGCTAAAATAAATTTTCAATTTTCTCCAGAATGAAATCAGGACTCGCGGACGTTTCAGAATTGACAGATAAATAACCAAAATTAGTCTTTTTAAAATTGTTAACAAATACCAACAATAATAAATTCTAAATGTAAATGTGTCTATAGATCATCTTTCATCAATATTTAGATTTTGACCGTTACAAGATCGAATTGCTGTTTACTTGTTCATTGTTTATAGTAGGTATGTAATACTTGATTGATGTAGTTGCTGGTTATAATAATAATATTTAATTTCCAATAAATTAAACAATAATTAATATTATTATGTACATGTGTATCTACCTATTTGCATTATAAAATGTGCAGGTGTAGTAGCTCATTTTGCATAATTATTGCTGTTTGTATATTATTATTCTTTCATGCAACTAATTTGTCTATTCCAAATTAATGCAAATCAAAATGCTATTACGTATCTGCAGAAAAGTATCTGGTTTTGTTTCTTTTATTTTTTTTTTATTAAAAAGCTGCAAAATCCAAAAAGCTATCGAAATTAGAATCCTAGAGCTTTTCTAATTTATTTATCAATTATTACTTCTGCTGATGGCGCTTTTTTTTATCTTGATATCAGTTGTAAAGCTCATATCAGAAAATCGAAAAATATGTAAAGTGTCATGTTAGTCAGTTAAAAATTTCAGAAACTACAAAATAGAAATCTTTACGTTATATTTCGAAATGAGTTGGAAAAATATCAAAAGTAAATGACGCGACGCGACGGTCTGTGTAATTTGCACACGAAATTCATTTATTTAATTTATGTGAATTAATTAGATTATAGTTCATACACAAACTTACTGTTAGTATCTGATTGAAATTTACTCACTCTGAAAGAAATCCAGTGTCTCAGGAATTTGTCCATTTAAGAACGTTCCTATTAGCTATTCATATTCTTTTTTCTGCTGCAGTTCTACAATTTTACCTACGTAATCGCCTTTTATCAGCTTTATTTTTATATGTAAAATAAACCAAGACAAATTCACAAGAAACTGTCCCTGTCAGTGCCGAATTTATTCTGGTGTAGCCCTTTCTAATGTGTTTTTTCTTATTACTATTAAATTTTAACTTTTCGGCCTTTTGCTTCTGCAAACTCTTCAATCAATCCAAATCATATCAGGGCGAGAAAATTCAGTCGTTTCTGAGTCATTGGGCTTCTAGATCTATTTTTAATTATTTTTTGTTTTGTGAATTATCTTTCACTGGTGTACTTGGTCGTAATTAGCGTGAGATGCATTTTCAATAACATATTCAAATTTGGAAAATGTTTCTTTTTAGTCTCTTTCGATCGACCAGCTTCCTGACTCAAAGTTTTTTCTTTTCCGACTTGAGTTTCGTCTACAATAAACTCAATAAGAAATCTTTTAAATTGAATGATTTCTGTCCTCAAATGTTCTTCTAAATAATTTTCATATAAACTTGCTAGTTTTATTGAGTGTTCTCTAATTTCTTAATTGGACAATTAACATCGACCTTTCGCAGAAATCCAAATCATCGTAAGCAAATATTCTTTGATCGAACGGCGTAATGAGTTGATATATTTGTTGCCAGATAGCTTTCAATGTGAAATTTTCTCGAACCTTCTAACACAGTTTCCTCTGATTAATTTTGTCGCCCTGATTTGTCTATTCCTAATTAAACGTTCATAATGATCAAATTCGTCTTGCAAACCATGAACAAAATCTCGCAAAGACGTTAATAGATTAACGCTTATGTTAAAATCGATTGTAGGATCTTGTAACCTTTTACTGACTTTATTTACTCTTTCAAGAATATCATTCCAAAATACTGTGTAAATTCCCGTTTCAAGCTTTGAAATAATTTCATAAAGCCCCTTTGCTTCAACATTATCTTCAGACATGTATCATCATAATGTTTGTTGAGTGATTTTACGGCCTCACTTCGAGATTCCCATCAAGTGATACTCTTTTTGGAACAACTGTATACGATCTTTTGCGGACCGCGAAGCACTTTGTTAATATTTCGCAACGATCTGAAGATGAAGTAAAAGAAATCTACAGTTTTTCTAAGAAATCAAAAAAGATTTTAGCGTCAAGGCAAGAATTCATGGTAGCAGTTCTGACAAGATTTGTTGAATGTGACATACACGGAATCTAAAAGACCAGTTTGTTTATATTTTTTATCAGTTTGTAAACCGTTGAATTGACTGACCGCTCATGGCTGAAGAATTGTCGTACTACTGAGCTCTCAAGTCTTCAACATTTATATCATGCAAGTTCAAAACATTAAGAGAGCATCGTACATATCAAGTGCGTTTTTATCTGGGTTTCCCATAAACTGAACAAATCGTTCTAAGGGTTGACATTTTTCAATATATCGAAGAGCTATACTTAACTGATCAACATGATCTATATCTGTTGTAGAATCGACTGTTACACAGTAATACTTTGCAGATTTTACGTTTTCTACGATCTTACTTAAAACATGACTACCCAACATTTCTATCAGTTCCTCATAAATAATTGATGACAACAAAGTTGTTTTTCCACTGCCTGGGTTTGCATGATTTTTTTAAAATCCATCATACTCGGTCAGTAACTCTCATTATTTGGCGAGCCTATAATTTCATTGTCACCTCGAAAAGGTAAATTACGAGTGACGAGAAATTTTATAACGCTAATTCTTCATTCCAAATGATTTCTCCATTACCGAAGATCGAATTGAAAAGATTTTTATTGCATTGTTGTGAGGATCATAGTATTGGTAACTTGTTATACGGGCAGAAGCGTTTTTCCAGTCACCAAAACCTTCATCCGTAAATTGACTTTTTGTTGCGTTGAAAAGTTTGTAATAAAAAGAATTATATTTTTCCAGTAGAGGGTGAAAAACATACCTAAGAACGTTTGATGATCTTTCCATTGTTCATTGTGTTCTCAAATACTTTCATACTGCACTTATGCACACAATTATTGATGTAGTCTTCTTGGACAAAATAATTATCATACAAAACGTGCGAATCTGAGTTTTGAATGCACCGATTTCCTTTTTTTTAAAAAACAAAAGTCAATGTATGGTGTCTTATTGTTCGGCCAAAAAGCAATATCGTTAGTTGAAAATATATAATTGAAATTGAAATCATTTTTTGCTATCTTATCAACCTCCATATTAACAGCTTGGTCAGAAGATTTGGCTACTACATGTCCAAGATCGTTTTGGTTGTCGTCTTCTGTTGATGCTACTTCATCCAGATTTACCTTAACATGACAAAAATTATCACATTATTAAAACATCATTTTAAAACATAGAATGAAATAAACATTACAATAGCATAACATAAATTTTAAAAAAAGTTTAACTTTTCATCGATTTTTATTATAAGAGGCAGTTAAAGTAATGAAATAATGATAATAAAATGTTTTCTACAAACAAGATTCCTGCTTCAATAATTTATAATTAAGTTAGTTTTCATTATAAATTTTAATTTGGTACAGATTTTAACAACAAATTGTACATTAGATTTTTCTACTCCGTTTTGGGAAAAAGCTGCCATTTTGAATTATTGACGCTTGAACGAATTGCGCTATCAACTTTATTTTTGCTTTTATTAATCATCGCTATTTGGTGCCATAGGCACCGGCTTTAGAGGCCAGCAGTCCTCTCTCCAGCCCGTTGATAAATTGTATGGGTCCAGAACGCAGCGTCCGTCAGTTCGGCTTGGTGATGGTGGAGTTGGAGTTTTCGTCGTTGGAGGCAAGGTAGTGAAGACGGCTTGAGAAGCGATCGGATTGGATGTTGATGGCGTCGCGGCGGTTCTTGATGATTGGTTAGTTGGCGTTGTTTTTCGTTGAAACTGGAATTGGTTTATCGGAGCACTGGATTTTGCAGACAGCGGACGGCGGTGAACTTGTTGAAGTGGCATTTAGTTCGAGCGGTAGTAGGATTGGATAATAATTGTGGAATTGGAGTTTTTGATGGATAAATTGATTGGAATTAAGTAAATGTCAGTTGGTTAGATTAAAATTATTTGGATTGGTTGGATTAACGTAGGAGTGGTGAAGGTGATAGGTGGGATAAACGGTTCTTTTCAGAAGCACAACCCCCCGCAGTTCGCGCTGTGAGAGGATTTGGTGGAAAAAGGATGGGATGGGGGAGGGGATTATCCGTGGGAGACGGACGGAAGTTGATTTTCAGCAGCTTGGAGTGATGCATTCGAGGAGCCTCGGACTCGAATGACTTCGTGGTTGAAGTATCTCGGGGCCTTGCGGACGAGGCTGCGAAAATGTTACAAGACGGCCGTACGCTCCGGACCTAGACGCACGGTACCGGCAGGTGGAATAATGGCAACCACAGCCGAGCTCCCCAACCCGGAGTTGAATTGCCGTTGGAGGATGCTGCTTACTAATCAACTTCAGTGCATCACCGCACAGACGGAGACCGGGTCGGTTGCGCCAAATCAAGCCGTTTAGGGTGTTTTATATTATACTAGTGACAATATTAATAGAATGCGGTTCAAATGCATTTTTCTCCTCTTATTTGTCATCGTATCAATCAAAATTAGGATCTATTAAATTTATTAGTGACATTTCAGACATTCAGATTTCAATCGACTACCTTTAGATGGCTGTCTGTACAACAGACGCGGTCTCTTTGAAATTCTGGTAGCTGCACGACACGTACAGGATTGTATGGTACTTGTTGCAACTCGATGGTCTTTAACTCTCTTTTAGATTTGTTTGCAATCTTTTATAAATCGTAAGCAATCGAGAAATCAACTCCAAGTCACAATCGAGATTAATTATCTAATTATCTTATCATTGAAGCTTTGAGTTCTAAGAGGCGATCACTTGAACTTGTAGTCATTATTACAATCGGTGTTTGCCAACTCTTCTGATCTTCTTGCAAAAAAAACCATGTTGATCTTTACCACCACAGAATTTCTTCTTGTATGTGCTGTGATAAGCAGCCTGTTGATAGTAACTCTGCAGAATTGTCAGCTCAATTTATAAGTCTCCATTGTATTATGTTTGTTTTTGCTTGGATCTCTGTGATTGTGCTGGCCACAAAGGGTTTTAATTTGTGTAATTCGCTGTTAATCCGATTGAGTACGACTGATAAGTCTGACTAGAACAAATTTGATAATAACAGTTCACTTTGGGACGAGCATCATTTTTAACGTTACTATTCTCGATTTCGAAGAAATAATTCTTGCTAAATGTTGACCATTTAAGACAGTAGAACGAATGTAAATTTTTTGTCGGCGGCGGCGTCTGAAAATCCATGAAGTTGTGCTGCAATCTGACTGAAGAACACATCGTGATATTTGTAAACTGCTAAACTGAAACAAAATTTGTGCAGATTATGAATTTAGTTGCCATAATTTTTGCACCAACATCTTGATCAGAATCATAACTGATCACAGCAATCTTAAAGGGTCGAAAAGATTATTGATTTGTATTAAAATCTGCCTTTTGATTTCAGGACAGTCTGGATTTTCAGATACTTGCTAACCTGTGTTATCTGTTTGAGAATTCCAACTGATTCCAAAGAGTCCTAACAGGCTTATTTGCATCATTAAATAGAAGTAGATTTGACTTTACTGACTGTAAGCCGTTTGATCTCTGTTTATCTAACACTCTGCAGTATTACATCCTGTGCATGCCTTAGGAAATTACTGTAGACTATCCTTTGCTAACTCTAGCAAGGAACGTGTTGCCAAAAAGGGGACAAATGCCGTACCATAAGTGACTGTATTAAGTTTATATGTTTGTGTTGATTTGTCTGGACTTTGTCGTCAAACTATTTTCTTTAGATTTCAATTTCCTTTGTGCATTAGAATCTGGCGATACTTTTGACCATATCACCTTTTAATATTAATGTTGCTAAAATCGAGTTATTATTGCAAAAAGATTTTGTTGAATAGTTGGTTTAATTATAAAAATATCGATTAGATCGTTAAGATCACCACCCGAAAACCGCGTAGATCTTCTTGACATCAAGGACGATGAGGAAGAAGATAAAAAAAATGTTTTCATTTTTAATTGTTTCTTTCAGAACAAAGTGATGTACTGATTAGAGCACGCGAGTTTCTGATGAATAGGTTTGCACCTATATCAACGCGTCATTGGGTTGCACGGCGCAAAAATCCAAGACGCGAATTATTTGGGACTGGGTGTTAACCAGAACTTAACCACAGCTTAGCAGATATTTACTAAAAATAAAAATTAGCAAATTTTATTAAAACTTGACATTTTGTTCACAAATTGAAATACAAAAAGGAAAACTTTTTGGTAACTTGACGCAGAATACGAAAACAATGCTTTCACGATTGTTTTTGTTTTACCATTAGATAGAAACGAAAGTAAACCTTTTATAAGTGAAATGCTTACTTGGTTTTGATATAATTAAATATAAAAATGTAAACTCATAAATTAGCAATTTTACAAAATGAACCAAGCATTTTAATATAGAAGCAGTGCGCAACGCAAATTATCAATAGATTTCAACGGTTTATACATTTTATTACATTTTCTTAGACAGGAGTTTCCAAGTAACAAGGAACAGCCTCTAATTGTAAGCGTTTACTAAAAAAAAAGAATTTCATGGTCGCTTCTTTATTAAAATAATATTGGCGTAGAAGGCTCTAAGTTCATTCTTTGCGTTTCACACTTTCCAATGAGTGAACTATTTGTGAAATTTGGATTTATATTATTAAATGTTTGAAGATTCTGGGAAAACACTGAAAAATCTACTCTAGACACTCGTAGGCGCTAAATAACCAACGGATTATTAGTGCGAAATTACGGATTACGTCATGCTAAGTATTCGAAACGTAGAAGAATCTTTCATTAATAGTCGATGGAGCTATGCTGACTGTACAAAAAGTACAGTTAGAATTAAGAAAATTGTAAATTTGCAAATCCTAGTTGTAAGGACTTACAGATATAGCTTTTCATAATGTTTTAAATCTCTAACTATTCTGGAAGAAAGCTGGAAATTCTCCTCAACACTAAATAACCAACAGATTATTAGTTTGAGATGCTGATATATGTCATTATACTTGGCGCCTATGGCAGAATTGCTTAAGAAGCCTGCGTGTTTCAAACATCGGCGCCTATGGCATGTTGCCTTATTTGCACATCTCTGCGCCTGTTCTGATTGCTTGGGTAAATCTTTACTGAATAGTCCCGAAGGGCCAAATTTTGATCACTATCATTATTAATTAAGTAAATACATTCAGGATCTTACTTTTATTGTTCTCTGAATCTTTAAAGTCTGACGGCTCAAGATTAGCTCGCTCAATTGAACATCTTGGGTATAAAAAGTAACGAGCCATCCAGACAAGAATCTGAGAAAAAGAAGCATTAAACTTTTCCAAAAAATACTTTTGGTAGAATTGCTCTATTAGGAACTAGAATAACCTGAATGGGTTATACTTGGATTTGTTTCACATACTTCTTTCTCATTTCTATTGTTGCAAAGTCACGGTCTGATGGTAAGTAGGTATGATCGCTAAAATACTAAAAACTACTAAAATACAATAACCGGAAATCGTTTCTCAAGTACAAGTTGAAGCTAGATAGACATGGTAATAATTCAATCATTGTTCTGATTCTCACAGTTATCTCTAAGAAAATCAATTCCTTAGAAGTGTTCAGAAATTTTGTCATTTTATCAGGTTAGCATTTTCTCTCTTTGTAGACATAGGGCCTTCAGCAAATCGAAGCTGATAACAACTTCCTTATTCCCACTTTTCTTAGCTGATTACAGTTCTTGCTTCAAGTTATTTTGTATTGTTTCAGCCCCTCTCTGATATTTTAATTTATTGTTGACTCTGTTGCGTCCTGCTTTATTTTCCTTATTTGTCTCTAAAGCTACATATGTCACACTGTTCTGAATTTTAAATCCAATGTTATACTGCAAACAAAATTTCTTCTGTACCAATCTTCTTTTACTAGAAATTTCTTCTCTATACATCAAAGTCTACATAGAAGTTTCTTGACAAAACTGTTCAAAGATCTTACTCAATTTATGTAGACGCAGTTTGTATTTAAAATCGTTTGAATAGACTTAAATCAAGAATTTCTCGGTATCTTGGTGGTCCTCTAAGAATTGTTCTTTTTTAGATCTCGCTGATTGTACTTTCTTTGTCATTTTTATACCTCTTTGCGTTTTTTTCTTCAAATAATTAGTTTATTAGTATTCTGTAGAGGGTTACTTACCATTGCCAAGATTACCTTCCCGTATCTACAAACTGTTGACGATGGTATTAGTGTAACTCTTCTCTTCATAATTATTTGGCAGTAAAATCAAAATTGCAAAAAATGGTTTTTGCAGAAGTTAAGTTATTTGAAGTTTCTGCACATTCGGTCCCAACTTTCAGGATTGTGAATTGCGATAAGTATACTATGAGAACCACATTTAAAGATTTTACCGCATTTATATTTTGCGTGTGTGTATTCAGCGCCCATCTCCAAGCTTGATTTTACCATAGAATTGTAAATTTTCATAAAGTGCTCAAAAGGAGGGTTTTTAAAAATTTGTAATTGTAATTTCTGTTGAGGAAAGAAGCTCTGGTAATCTTTCTTACAGTCACAAGATTCGTCTAGGGTTTTTGACAGTTTTTCTGTTGTAAATACTTTCGCCATTTTGTATGGCTTATTTACGTTTAATAAGTCAGAATCCATTGCCATACCGTAACGGAGATTTTAGGAAAATTTAGAAAATTTAGCATTGTACTGCCATCTGTGGTTTGTTAGCCAAATCACTTTCCATAAATACCAGTAAATATAAGGGAAAATGTCATTTTTGCTAAAAATTTGACTTATTCCGTCCCTTGAATTTAGTTGGTAGGCTAAATTGTATTCAGGAACGGCATAAGCATTCACCCAGTTGTTCCATATTAATTAATGCTTGATTGGTCCCTTATATATTCATAATTATTGTTCAAATACCAACTATGTACCGTCCAATTCATCTGAATGAGACACTATCTGTTTTTCCAGGGTCAAAACTGGCAAGTATTCATAATATCAGCTTTTGGCATTTCTCTTGTTATAAATAACAGGAAACCAGACGACATCAAAAAGTGATATAAACTGCTGGAACTTTCGGAAGCATCAAACAGGCGTAACTGGTAAAACAGACATCTTATAGATTTGTCTTTTCTTTCTTTCAACTACGTTTTTACCATGTGGAAGGTCACTGAATCCTTGAATAGATCTATTCAACAATTTTCCTGCATTTCGTTGTTGCTAAGTTTTCTTTGCTATAAAAATTTATTTCAACTGAAGTCTTGCTCGTATTTTAATATCACACAGTCTTTATTACCAATTTTGACCACACTTTACACTAAATAATTCTTAGTGGTCTTAGTTGAAATAACAAAATATTGCAGTGTAATTCGTTTTCATTTTATATAGTTTCATTATCAGTAATAAGAAGAATTGGCGGATCTTGGTTTTTGTTCTATTTTTGCATTTATATGAAGCCTTTTTTTTATTGCCCGCATATATATATTTTTGCGTTGTTTCTTCTTAATCAATAGAATTGTTGCCAAAATGGTTTTTTGCATCTGCGAAATATTGAAGATGAGATCAGATACTTTTTTTAATTTTTATTATTTGCGAACAAAATTAAAGTTACAAAAAATCGTGAATTGTCACAACTAAGTTAGGTCAGTTACATTTTGCTTGTATATGCAGTAGCCATATCCAAGCTTACTTTCTTCTTATTCTTCTTCTTCTTTCACTTAATTGAGGCAGTGCCTGTGTAGTTCATTAATAGAAGTTCATGTTTGTCTTGGGGGGGGGGGATTCGATGGATGACGAAATCCAGCTTTGTTTCCATCGCTTTGGAGGTCTACCTGGCAGTCTTTTTCCTTTCGATCTCCTGTCTCTTGAAATTTTGGGTAGTCTGCACTACATTCTCTCTATATAATCATTCCATTCTTTTCTTCTAGTTTTTACGAATTTTATGGTATCTTGTGTCTTACATAGTTCTCGAGATAGGTATCCTGTCTCGCAACCTTCTCATTTCTGTTGTTTTCAGTGTTTTGTTTTGCTGGTCTCCGGTCTTGTTTCCGCCCCGTAAGTTAATATGGGTCTGATATATCCTAACGTTGTTTTCTACTGACCTATATTGTATGTCTCTGGCGCTGGATATATTTACGCCCAGGTATTTCAAGTTCATAACCTGTTCCACCATTGCCCCTTCTATTTCTAGCTTGCATCTTACGGATTCTCTAGATATTGTGATACATTTTGTCTTCTGTTCTGATTCCTCCACGTTATATTTTTGGCCGTTTCCGCAAATCGTTGTAGCATTTTCTGTAGGTTGTCCTCGCTGTTTGCAATGAGAACCACATCAACAGCGTAACATTCTATATTGACTTGTTTTTGCCCCATGCTGTATCCCTCTATTAGTCTCATGTTTCCGATGATTTCGTTCATTGTTATGTTGAATAGCATTGGACTGAGTGAGTCACCTTGTCTAGTCCCCGTGTTTATCGTTATCCCCTCAGTTAATGTTTTTGCAGTTCTTATGCGTTTATTTCTTCGTACATGTTGTGAATTAGGTTTCTCAGACCCCGTGGCACGTTACTCTTCTTCAGTAGTTTAATAAGTCGTTTAATTTCACTCGATCAAAAGCTTTTGTTAGATCGACGAAGCACGTGTATGCTGGCTTTTTCGCATATTTGACGGTTCACAAAGATAGCGTCCGTAGTCGATCTGTTGGTTCTGAATCCCATCTGTTCTTCGCTGTTTTCAGTTATGGCGTCCACTTTTGTGAGTATTATTTTGGTTATTAATTTCAGTGTTGTGCTTAGTAAGGTAATTCCTCTGTAATTTTCGGTCTTTCGTCTAGTACCTTTCTTGAATATTGGTACTGTGATACTCGATTTCATTTCTGTGGGGATCTTTTGGGTTTGCAGAACAATTCCTACGAATTTAGGTAGTTGGTCTTGTAGTGCCTCTTCACCGTACTTCAGCATCTCACTGGTTATACCACCCATTCCGGGTGTTTCGGTCTATAATTATTTTTTCTTTTCAAAGCTCAAATAGAAGATGTTTGTTATTCTGCAAATAAGTTTAAATTCTTCTTTTTTTAAATTAAAACAAAGCTTGAGATACATTTCTATAAAATTGAGAAGCTACGCTAATTGAGATAATACCAATAATTTTAATTTAATTTTAGTCGTCAGTGCAATGATAAAAATAAAGAGAAATCCTAGAATGGCTGCAAATCCATTAATCCTATTGGATATCATTTTTTAATATTGCACCCACCCCTATCTAAATAGACACAAAATACACAAAAAAAAAATCATAAAAGCTACTATATAACGACACATTACCATGCCAACCATTTTTTTTCTTTATTAGCTTTGTTAGCTAAGCTCGAGGGTGTTTCCATAACAACAAGTTACATTAGATCTACTTTTCGGTGCTCTCCAACCCTATCAAAAACATATTAAAGCGAAGACAACTTTCTTTTTAAAACTTTAAAAAGAAGAATATTCTTTTTTTTATCTAAAAACGTAATAATACTCTTTAACATCATCATTGTTTATTTGTTGTTTCAGTGTGGCTGTGAGGTCTATGGAAAGACCGCCAGAGTATCAAGAAGAGCCGCCACCAGGTCTAGAGGCCATGTGGGGGATGGAGGCTGGCGCCGAATGTGACTGTCCGGGACCACCCCCGGAGTTTCTGCTGCCACCACCCCCTAGGCCACCAATTTTACAGCCAGAAAATTCCTTATACTGCTCGGAAGATCCGTTACCAATCGAAACCTGCGACGCCTTACCTGTAAGTTACCTTTCCTTAGACAAAAATCGACGTCAAGCTGTTAATAGAGTGTAACTACTTTAACTAAATTAACTTTTCAAGAAGTAACAAGGAGATTTCTCTACTTTAACTTTATTTATGGTAGTTAGACAGATTTATAACGCTCGAGATTTACTGCTTTTGAAGTTTTACACTCGTAAATTGAATATGTGTATACGTCAAGGTGTAGCTAAAAGCATTAAAATTTGTTTGGGCTAAAGAATAAAACTTCATTACGAGTTTTATGGTTTTAAAAAAGGCGAAAACAAAAACAACACAGTGAAAACCTTCCCAAAATCTAATTCCGTTTCATTTTTCACGCCGAAACAGAACAAATTTCTAATTTAACAAACGGCAATAACAGCAGGTGATTATTGTGAGTGGTGCATTTTTGCATTTTAAAGCTTGTCAGTCCCATTAAAGTGGGAAAAATACACGCACACGAAATTTCTTTCAAAAGATTTACAGTGTCTGGAACACACATAAAGTCATTAGTTCGGCTAATAACTTTAGGCTCAGTAGCTTGCTCCGGTCGTAAAGCATTTGTGTGAGCTTGAAAGGGACGATCAGGAAGGTTTTGTCTATAATGACCATGTTGGAGAGAGATATTTAACAGCTCTATTTGAGACGTCTGTCAAAATTTATGACCCTTCTTGTACTAGTGTAGAGTGTCGCTTTGAGTACTGAACCACTGATAAGTGACGAAAACTACCGGGGACCTTCTATTCGTTGTACAACACTTCGAGGAACAATTTCCTGCCCGCTTTTGTATTAAATTGGTGAAATTTATTGCGGGAGGTTAGTTTTGAAATGTTGTAATTAGAAATATGACAGGCGACGTTTTGTAGGTTTCGCTGGGTATAATAACATTACAAAGGATGCCCTAGTGTAGGGTTTTAAATATATAGAGAACGTAACCTCAAATATTTCATTACCCTTGCTATCGTTTTAATTTACTGTGTGAATAGGAATTTGTTTGCAACAATTCTTTTATTAGAGAAACCGTTTTTGTTTTGCATACATTTATCAAAGGTGACTTGAAAAATAAAGAAGAATGTGTCGTCGAAACAAACAAGAACGTTTTATTTTTGCACATATTATTCATCAATTTTCAGGAAACTCGAGATTCTTTCTTAAAGAGATTTATGTGAAATACTTAAGGAGTTTATTAGTGGTGAAAAGAGAAAATAAAATTTGATGAATGGCTAATTTTTGTTCAATTTTATACTTTAAGAATCTTTTCGAATAATTTTCTTATTTGCCTTTTTCTTTCACCCTTGGGCGGATTGCTTCGAATTCCTTTTAAGAGGCCATTGACAAATGCATGTCCTCTTCAGAGATAATTTATGCTTCGCAACCATATGCAGGAAGAGTGGTGTCAGTTTTTTTCTTCTTTGGTATAAATCACAGAGTATTGGAATTTTATAATTTTTTTTAAATGAACACAAAGCTATAAAAGCTTGTTCTTTTTATTTGCTTAAATACCTTGACGATGGCATGTTTGTATCACCAAAAGTTGATCATAAATTATCACTTGCTTGGCTCACTAATGTGTCCGATTTCTTCTATAGCCTGTTTTCAAAACGAGCTTGTCTTTCGATCTAGCATTTATTTTGTTAACTCTAGTACCTTTTACTACTTTCAAAAGGTTTCGTGTCTCTTCATGAGATTTTTTAACTGAGTATTGAGAATTTGTCTAAAATAATGGCACATTACTTCTGTTTTGATTACAACCTCCAAGCTTTCAAATCAAACAAATCATCATAACCATATTGGACCGAGATAAAGCATTATTTGCACACTGGCCGAATTGGTTTCTTTGCTTCCGATTCTTGAATTTTCAAAATGAAATAAATTAATTAATCTATACAATCAGGTCTTGTAATTGTATCAGACTTAAAAATTGTTTTTGTATCCAATCTTCAGATTTTAGCAAGCCTTTAACTGCCAGATTTATGTTTTTTACAGATCTCCATTTGGGGATCACGATAGCTGCAATCCATTTTTTTTGCTATGCCATAAAACAAGCCGTTCAATATTGCACTTTTCACATTGTTTTTGTGCATTTGTCTTGCACACAACGCGACGCAGTACCTTTGCTTTCCTTCATATGTTCTTTTAATGCGTTGTCTTGTTGGCAATGTCTTTACATCAACTTGAGACGTTGATAACTTGGGAAATAATAGACGTCCTGCTCTCTTCGGATGAGAGCATTCGGATATCACAGTTACGTAGATAGGCTGTTATCACTTTCCTCCTGTACTTAAATAATGAAACAATGTTCTATTCCGTTCTCATATATTAGTGCAATGTCGATACTGTTTTGTTTGTTTGTTCCAATTCATTCTTCTACCACGAGAGCATCTTTCTTTTCTGGTACTAGAAAGCGGCTCTAATTATTTGTGGTTTGATGGCACCTTGAAGACATTGCTGCTTTTTCACGTCAGTGCTCAGAATCAAATCGAAACTTGAACTTACCATGCTGCTTTTTCTGCATTGAGTAGTTGTTGCATCTTTGAGTCAGACTGTTCCAGTTACTCTTATTCCGAGTTTCTTTAACTCTGTGTGTGTCATTAGGTTGAAACTTGTAAAGAAGTTATCAAAATAGAATTTGTAATCTTAAGGGTTTGGAATAACGGCCACCAATCCATGACAACTGAAGTTCCAAGTCCTGTCAAGGGCAAATCATCTGATTTCAAACTGTTGACTTCATATTCATTTACCCGAAAACAGTAATGAGTTTCGAGACAGAGCAAAGCCTATTGTTTGGGCCATAATAAGGGACCATCTGCTCATCAGTACTAAGCCGTTTCGAAAAAACACCAAATTTCAAAGAATTTTTGTTCAACTCGTCAGAGACCAAATCTTAAACCGATGGCATTATCTGCAAAGTGCAGGAATCTATTTTTAGGAATTTCTATTGAATATCTATTGCATCTTGTAGATTTCGCAAATCAATTCTATTACTGATCTGGTCTTTTATCGCTTTTATGTTTTCCGACTCGTTCTGAATTACGTATACATTAAAGATCGATTTTTTAGTCGGACCTTTATGCGGCCCGGCCCGAAGCTCCGGCTTAATTAAAAACTTATCGGGCTGTACGGGCCTACTTGGGTCAACCGGACTACCCGAGCCCCTCCGCCTGTTCGCGTCTGCTGGGCCTGTTGAGTCTCACTTTTCGACTTTGTCGGACTCGTACAACCTGTCAAGCTTATCGAGTTGGTTGGGTTTTTCGGACTATTAGTTTTGTATTGATCCGAAGTGAACCCTTCTCTTTCTCGTATTGATTCGGACAGGTTATTTTTATACTGAACCGCAGCAAAGGATTATCATACGGACATCG
>VTPC01008403.1:79768-134358 GCA_011009095.1 Ignelater luminosus
TTCCAAGATAAAAACAAACAATTCCAATTTGTAAACGTCATGTAAATGTTATTATATAATTACGTCCTTTTCCGTCTAGAAATGTTAATAAAGTATTCAAAACTGTACATACCCAAAGGACAATTTTAAACTCAGATCTAGGTCTTTCATGTAGGCCATAAATCAACACAAAATTAATTAAGAATAACGGCCAGCATTAAAGCGACATTTTGCAGCGGCACAAGCAATGGTATAAAGAGGAGAAAAAAATAATAATAACAATAAATAAAAGAAATAGGTACACAGTATTTTCACAAGATTGCTGAAAAAATATTAAGAGTAAACGCGGCCACTTAAAACATTTGTTAATTATTTTTAATTACTTCTCGGGAATTTCGCGCGTGGACGGGTAGGTACGTGCCGAAAGCGTGCGTATTTCGTTCGTCTGTAAAAATTTCGTTTTTCTCTTTTTTTCCATTCCCTAAACATTACCAATGATCAAGATTTCCGTCGCTTTAGGAAAATAATCATTAATTAAGACAAACAGAAAGAAGTAGGTAAAGTACATAAAGGAGGAAAACAGTTGTAATTCAGAGAGCTGAGTGAGTTTCTTACACAAAAAGGGGGAAAGTAATTTTATTCTAGTATTTGAAGTCTCGTTTTTAACACAAAGAAGAAAAAAGAAAGAATCATCTTCGTTCGATTTAAGTCCAATTAATAAATATTTTAAACGAGTGTTTCCACTGGCACTTTTATACGTTAGAGAAAAATTACTGTAATAAAATGGGAAAAGCTCGGTGTGGAGCTGCTTCAATTTTTACGATATTTTTCTATAAAATTATTTGAAGTTTATTACGTTTTCCTCGACAAATATTGCAGTTTTTAAAGGTTTATTTTGTTTTAATATGCCGCATTTTTGTTTTTAACGATGTAGGTGTAGCGTTTTTATGTTTCTTCATGGGGTTTAAATCCTAGAATAGGAGAGAGCTAAAATAAATGATAGACATAATGGGTCGTTTATCAAGCTGGAAACGTAATTACATATTTAAACTGTAGACAAAATACGTGTTTATAGATAAAATAAAAGTCAGAAAGAAACGACAGTTTTATATTATCATGGTTTAATCTGATGTAACTTTCGAGTACTTATGATACCATTCGTTCCACCTATTAAACTTTTAAAACTTATAAAATATGAATTTAAAAATAAGCTGTTGGCATATTTTATATCTTCCATATATAATATTTTATAAGATTCACTGGAAAACATGAGATTTGTTTATGTCACGCAATAAAATACAATTTTAATTATGTTATTACTATTATTACCATCACAAAAATCCATGTTTTGTCCTTGTATAAATCAAGTAACCGTAACTTTTCTGGAAGAGACGAGAGAGTGAAGAGAAGATTTTTTGTTTTTGGTAATACGCGTGGTAATTATATTTTTCTTGGAAATAAAAGATTCAGGCCAAAGTTGGTATCATTGTCTATGATCTACGACAAACATTAACAGGAAGTTTACAACAAAAACCTTAAATTTAATACCGAGTTAAAAGAGCCATAACTTTTCAGGAAGTTCAGAAATTATCCTTACTATCTAAAGTAATGTTCGTTGCTAAGACATAAATTCTAAAGTCTCTCAGAATTATTATTTTTTTTAGTATTATTATTATCATCATCATCACAGAAGGAAATTGCAAATTTTATTAGGCATTTTTATGCGAGCCATCTTACAGGAAAAGAAAATAATAGGAGAAATTTTGTCATAAACCAAACAATTTGCTTCGACAAAAAAAATGATTTAAATTTTATACCTAATTTTATATCTCTCCTAATCTTCTTTAACCATATTTTTTTTCTTTTTTTTTCTCCCTCACTCTACTTGTACTAATAGAGTTGTTTTCTTTTATAATGCTCATGTCCAAAAAACTAATTGGATTTTACCAAAAATAAAGAATAAATAATTAAAATTGCAGAAATATGCAAATAGTAACAACTTTATTTATTTTATAAGAGACATGAAAATTTCAAAAAGGTAAAATTTCAGAATGATTTCGTGGGTTACGCCTCGTTTTAAAATCGCATTTCCATATTTAGCACGTTTTAATAGTGACAGAAAAAATTTCTTATTATTTGTTTTCATAATGCATGCAGTAGACAATCTTCTAAATTAGTTTTGTAGAATTATTAATTGCTTATATAGAACCCACTGAGGCGTACCGCTATTTTTTCTATGAATAACTCTTATGTTTAATACATTGATAATGCTATGAGTTGAACAACATTTGAAAGGGCCACTGCAAAATGTGCCTAAGTCACAAAACGAACGTAAGGTTTGAAAGTTTGTTCCTACTACTGAAATATTATATTAAGTGGCAACAAAAGCTATAGACAAGACCTTTCATCCTGACCATAATTAAAACCGAAATGATTAAGAATGAGGAATTCTCAATTTTTGAAATTTTGGACTTAGTGACTTCTTCCCTTGGAAATGAATTTGTTGGAGAAGGTAAACTAAAAATAACTCCAATCAAACTACAAAATGATTTAACTTTCATTTAAGGTGAACCCAACTAAAATCTTTATAATAACAGCATGCAAAGATAAACTGAAGAAAGGTCAATACAAAAAATAAGTAATGGTAAGGTCTTCCAGAATGGCTTTGTTCTTGGGTGCCACTTTTCCATTTTCTGATAATGTTCTTTTAAAAAATTCGATATTTAGGAACTTAATGTGGGATCGACAAGAAAGCAGACATTCGCAAACTTAGCGGTTTTAGTTTGAGGAACTCGCCTTTATAAACCTGGTTAGGTTCTCCAGGAAATTTTTTGTTTTATCCGACTTTACAAAGTTTCACTATTTATTATAAGTAGGACTTATTCGCGGCATTTGCCCTCGAGTGAACTATACACGCCGAGCTTGAGAAATTCCTGGTACAGCGGGTTTTAGGTGAGATTTGAAATCTTTAACAGTTATTATTCGATCATCATCTTTCAAACCCTCATCGAAACGTAGATAATGCTCTAAGAATACCTCAGTATTATCCACTGCATCGTGTTTTAATCCCTCTTTCTCGATGACAGCAAACTCTCTGTCGATTGGCATCATACTATGTCTGGAAACTGGGTACAGAATCTCAATTCTGCCAAAGACACCATTAAGGCACAGTTGTTTAAAAAAGGCAAACAAGAACCTATTCTAGTTTTGGCTGAAACAGTTGTCGCAGAAAACCTTGAAACTTATAACTTCATTAGGCTCCTTTTGTGCAAAATGTTCGGCGTACGTGTAGATGGTTAGTTTACCTGTATTAAGGCAATGAATTCCGAAATTATGTATCTATAACCGACGTAGATAGTATTCGTCTGCAATACTCGTAACAGGTACAGTAAAATTCTTTTGGTAGTCTAAACAAATAGCCAATACGTTTGGGTCTTGATCAGCAAGTTTAACCTTAAAACTCTTAACTTTCCTTCGCTAGCACTAATGAATTTTTGGATCTTTCGTCGTTTTAACTTCAGCATGTTGCAAGCGAGTCAGCAGACGTGTACATTCCTTGCATATATCCTTTCGGGGATATCCGAATGCAATGTTGTATTTTTCAACAAAAATTCTGCAGAATATCTTATTTTCGTGGATATTCAAAAATCTTCTGTGATTGAGAGGAATCTAGATATTTACGAACCTTATTATCGGCTCTGGAATAGTTAGATTCACGAGGAACTGGCGAGTCTTCTATAAATTTACGGACTGACTCTAAGACATCTACTTTTATTCTGTTTGGTCTGGACTGATTGTGGCCTCTCAGATCTTTACGTAAAAGATTCCCTTTTCAAAATTTCTCTTCGAAACCGTCCTCGTTGTATGCCATGTATAGTTAAAAATGCTGGCTGACAAACTTATGATCTTCTCTGCAGTTTTTACAATATAACGAAAGGTAGTGTTACGTACACGAGGGGAATCTTCCTTTCTAGGACGTGCACGAATTTAGGCTGGTATAATTATCAAAAATAGTCTTTGTTCTACCTCTTGTAATCTTTGTTGAACATTTACATTGATAGTTAAGAATGTCTCTTTTTAATCGTTTTTAGTAATGACTTCTTGCTTTTCCATTGGTCTTTATTTAATTTACGCTTTTTTTCTTTTTTTTGCCCTCATTACCTTTAGAGATAACGTTATCTGTTTGATCTGGCTTACATTGTCAATTAGTCTCTCTTCTTTTTCGATTTATTACATTGTTACCTTCCTGTATACTTCCCTCGTTTTTGTTGGATTCTCCTTCGGAAGAGTCTTCATTATCAGAACCTGACTCATCAGAAGACGAAAAGTCGGTCCACTCATCCGAATCTAGAATAATAAGCGCCATTGAAGTATTTTGGGTTATCTTCTAATTTATTAAATATTGGCTGAGGTATGTTTTAAATAAAATAAAAGAAATTTTAGAGGATCTTTTATTAAAATACACAAACTTTGCGAAATAAATTTCGGTACTTCTGCACTGCACTTGTCAAAAACTGGACTAAGGCACACCTTGCATTGAAACTGAAGTGAATTTCTATAACCCACTACTGAAAATATAGGACTTAGGCGCAAAATCTAGCTGATTTGAGAATACCAGTGGAAAGCTTATGAAAAGTAAGGTAGATGGCATACTGGGCTCGAGTTTCTATAACTGTGACTTAGGCACTTCTTGCATTGGACCCTTCATTTGTTTATGGGCACTTATTAGATTTCTAATCAGGAAAGTTAAATTTCAGATCGATCACTAACTGAATGATAGTACCAAACCAAATCTTTTTCCTTAATACAATTTTAAAAGAGGGTGCTTATTATTTACCAAAGGAAATCTACTGAATACCTTTGATCTGGCAAAATGTTTTTGAAATATCAAAATCCACTCAAACAATCCTTCTTTAAATAACTTTACAATAGCTTTAAAACGTCTTGTGCAATGGTATACCACTATACAGTTATGAGGAACCTCAAAGTAGTTGTTGTCCTTTCCTCACCATACTGAAAACTATTTATCATTTCTTCCTTCAAACTTTACTTTTTGCGACATTCCTTATACTTCCACCTCTCTTTATTTTGTCTTCCTCTTTCATTGAAGAAAACGAACTATACTGATTTTGGACAGATTTGTGGCTTATTGTTATATTATCTCTTGATAGCCAAGACTGAGCTATGGAAATCTAGACAGATTTGTTAGTTAAGATACTTTCCATACTCAACTCCGAGGGAAAATTGATTTCATACTTCTAACTTGACTTATCTGTGTGCATTAGCTAATGAATAGAGCTATACGTTCGATCTTTCTCTGTTTCACGTTTCACAATCTAAGTAATTTCTGCATTTTGTGGGCATTTTGTAGGAAACGCGTTTTCAAAATTACATGATTGCTATCAAAATAAAAAATTTCGAAATTGTTTACTTCTATTTCTAAAATTATTTAAGGGGCAAATACAGAAAGTTTTTAGTTTTAATCAAAAAGTTTATTTTCATTTTAATTCAGAAATTTAAAGAAATATTGACAGTATGTCTTCTGGAATATTTTTTTAGAAGTTTGTGAAGAATTCCACGTTGGTATCTCTTATAATGGGAAAACCGTTAAGGGAGCCTTAAGATTGTGCGACTCCCGATTCCTAATTGTCATCTGTATGAATAACAGGATGGACTACGACACAATAGGGAAATTCCTTAATATGCGCAAAATTGAGGGTTTACCAGTTATAAATGCCTGCTTCTGATACAATTGATAACTATCTTGGTTTTGGCTTTTCTCCTAACTGAGAGTTCAAATTGACTAGGGCAAAAATGACAATATCCTTTGAACCCGTAAATTGGAAGTTCACCAGCTTGTAGATCTTCTGTTAGAATCGATAACTTTCTTGGCCTTTGTTAAGACTGACTTTCCTCATAGAGTTTGAATGAACTACGACAAAACGACAAAACTGCTTGAGCTAGTAAAATTGGAAGTAGATTAAAAATGCTTAACCTCTGTTACAATTGATAACCCGCTTGGTCTTTATCAAGTTTGAATTTCTTCATAACTAAGAGTTCAAGTGGATTACGGCAGAATGGTAAAGCTCTTGAAGCCCTTAAACTGTCTGTAGATCTTAAATTCTTACTTTTGTTAAAATTGATAACCTTCTTGGTGTTTGTCAAGTTTGTTTTTCCTCACAGCTAAGATGTCAAATGGTGCGCGGAAAAATGGCAAAATCTTCTAAACTAGTAATATTGAAGTCTTGCCAACCTGTAGATAAACAGAGAAGGTACTTTACGAAATGGTCAATGACTAAAGTATTCATGAGGACAGGAGCACGCCAAAAAATTTTTTCGTCTTGTTGCTATTTTGATTTTAATTATTATATCCGTGCGTCAGCATGAATCACTTTCGAATATGCAGTGCATTTCTTCAAATATACTGTATTCTGGCCTTTGACGTAACACATCTGAAAATAAGGTCGTTATTCTATTGTGACATCCAATGTTAAGTAACTGTCTTTCAGCACAGAAGCCTAATTGTAATTAGTGAGCAAGGGTTTCAGGCTCTCCACAGTTGGCTTTGCATAGTAGATTCAGCACGTAGTGCGACGTTATTGCAGATGATCATCTATTGGTTACCTTTTGAAAATTCTTGGAAAAGAATGACCCATTTTTCCCTTAAATCCAGTTTCGAACTCTTGTTTGTAGTATTCCTTTGTATTATCTAAAGCTATGAGCTTTCTTTGGTAATATTAGTATGCTGCAGAATTTACTCCCAAGTAGCCCTAATAAATACAAAACCCGGATACTTACGTGGAGAGTAAAGCATGGCATTAGAAACATCTGGAAGATTAGGAATACAACTAGTATTCTGCGTAATTGAAGTGGATAGGCCATAAAAATTGGTCCAAGAAAGTAATTCATGATCTGGTTTCAAACGAGGAGTTTTTTGAGCGACTTCTTTGTTAATTTGTTTGGTTTTTGTTGTATTACAATTTGCTTCAATACGGTTTTGTTAGTTCTAACTACACCTTTTCAAGGTCAAATCAGCACTAATCAATTTCAAATTGGACTACATTGAAACTAACTTGAACATAATGTCAAATTGGTTAGTCTCAATTTCAAATTGATAAGTCCAGTTTGAAATTGGTTATTCCAATTTCAAAGATTATTAAGCTTTCTATCTTAATAGTTTGTTCAATATGCTCGTCCAATACCATTAAAAGCTTTGGTGACATCTAAAGATACGATAGTTACTGGTGATTGCTCAGATTTTGCCTTTTACAGACAACTATTAATAACTGAAGTACTGATATTAATGATATTGATATTGATATCATCATAACCTTGTGCTGTATTGATAGCAATCCCTTTCGGCAACATTCATTTAATTTCTTAAAATTTAAAATTTACCACGACAGTTTGCATACTGGAATCGTATCTATCACGTTGTCTTTATTTTGCTCTTTTATTGACTTTAAAAGGATTTTTTGGCTGACGATAATTTTATCGTCAACTCTATAGTATCCAGAGTTACGGTTTTCATTATACTTGGTTGCTGAACATCAACTTTCTCCAGAAATTGTGATTAGTTTATAATTTGAATTTAAAAGTTTATCGTTTGATCACTTTGATTGCTGATGCTTCAGAAGATTCGTTTGATTGTGCAGATGTCTGGATTCTAACGCTAGTATTAATACTACCTAACTCTGGAATGACTGGTATAATATTTAGAAATGTGAATATTAGAATTAATAAGCTTCTTGACCTATATCAAATTTGGCTTTCATGAGAGTTCAAATGGACCAGGGCAAGATGTCAAAATTCCTTAAGCCCATAAATTGAAAAATCAGCCAGATTGTAGATTAGAAATGCCTACTTCTTAGTCTTTATCGAGTTTGACTTTTTTTGACAGCTAGACTAGGACCAAATAGCAAACGTCTTTAAATCGTAGAATTTGAAACTCTCTAGCATTTAGATTAGAAATGCGTGCTTTTGTTAGAGTTCACAATCTTCTTTGTTTTTGTCAAGTTTTTCTCTTCTCATAGTTCAAATAGACTCGAACAAAAGGGCAAGACTTTCTTTGGTTGTAAAATTGAAGACTTTCCAGCTTGTCATTTTTGTTAGAATTGATAACTTTCTTTGTCTTTGTTAAATTTGTCTTGACCACGACAAAAGCCTGTGAAATTGCAGACTTATTAGTTTGTAGATTGCAACTGCTTACTTCTATAAGAGCTCTATAGCTTCCTTGGTTTTTATCAAGCTTGTCTTTCCCCCAAGGTTCGAATGCAACTACGTAAAAATGACAAAATTTCATAAATCCGTAAAATTGGAAACTGGCCAGTTTGTAGATCATAAATGCTCATTTCTGTTAGAATTGATAACAACCTTCTTGGTCTCGAATTTTTGCGCAAGTTCGGATTGGTACTGAATTGTCATTGGGAAGCTTTGTCTTGCTTTTGCATTTTTAAAGTTTTTTCTAGTACATTTCTTGTATTTCTTTTTCGGGATTTCTTTTTTGAAATCAAAATTTTGAATCTTTCCCCTACTGGCTGTCTGAAAAGCTTCCACAAGAGTTTTATGCTATCTCGTGATTATACTTCCTAACAAGGACTGAGACTTTTAGCTTCCCAAATACAAAAACTTTTAATTCTTGCAGTTTGCTACGATTTTAAAAGATATCGATCTTGATATAACCAAGATTTCCTCGGTATTCTGTTCTGACAACGTTGATAAATTGTAAAGTTCCTTACTTTTTTTTAACCACCAGTGCATGACGTTCTGCTCGCATGAATCCATTTCAGTTCCATTTTAGTGGGGTGCTTTTGGCAGAAATGCATCCAATTGCTTATTTTCACGGTAGCTTGAGCGGATACCCACCTTGTTCACCACTGCAATGGCTTCTTGTCACTTTCCTTACAGACACAGTAACCGTTAAGTTAGGAAGCTAAAATAAAAATGGTCCAAATAATTATTTAAGTGATGATTTTAAAATGTATTGATATTCATGTATGATAATATCATTTATTGTCAATATTTCCTTTTAATTATTCCTAAAAACTCTTTTCAACATAACATATGCAAACAAATATGTTAAAAGCACACACTGTTTTTTTGCACAAACATCAATTAACCAAGCAATTCAGAATATTATTTTTCACGTCTCCCACATTGAACTTCATCAATAGCCAATGCGATTTCGCTTTATAAATGGTACCCACATTCCGTTCGGGCTCATTTTAAAAATTCCCCAATTTTAAGTCTTTTTTATTCAGATCGGTTTGAATTCCTAATAGGCGTGATATTCCATTGGACGCGGCATATTCAAAAAGGTGACAATGTCATTTAAATATTAAACCACAAAAACCGCACACGTCAAAAATAAAACTCATGGGAATCAAAGCTAGTGAAACCGAAACTGTTTACGTATACCACGTTGAAAAATATCTCATTTTTAGCATGTCAATAAATGTGTAAGGTTTCACCTCAAGAAATTCAACACCTCTCTCTGTGGGAATCCAAAGATCAACAGTTAAAATTCTAAAAATATTTAGAGATTATTCCCTTCAGGTATAAATAAAAAAAAGACCATTGGCCTGCCTCTTCTTTGAAGTGTTCCTATAAGATATTTTTGAATTTTACCTTTTATTGGTTGTTAGAGTAGTAAAGAAATAAAAGAGAAAGGAAGTTTAAGAGAGGGATACCGTTAAAATATTTACGCTTATTAATCTGAAGACAGTTTTAGTCGGGGCTTTAGGTTTTTCTTACATCTCTCCTTCATCACATAAATTTACTAAGGCCCATTTGCTCTCGCTTATATTCCACGGTCGATTAAATAACTGAGTAGCTAAATTATTTTTATTTCTGTTGAGGTTAGTTAGTTACGCCGTTTAACGCGTCGGCTATTCAAGAGTAGAACTCGTAAAATATTAAAGGATTTTATTCGTACCCAATAATATTATATTTTATATAGTTTTGTTAATTAAATCTTCAATTATTTTTTCAAAGGTTAATCACAAGCATTTCTGAATTTAACAAGCTGGCGTTTCCAAAGGAATATTATCGTAATGATAATGACAACTAAAAAAACTAATAAAAAAGAATAGTCCAGGTTCAACCCCGTTCATTATCCTTCATAAATAATTTCCAGTTCGAAAAGTAGAAATTTTCTCTCTTCCAAAGGATACTAATAAGCTATCTCTTGCGAGGGTCGGCATTTATTAATATAAAGGTACCGAGCGTCATCTGTACACACTCAAAAAAGTAAACCATAAAAATAGATTTAATATTTTTAATTAAATCGTTGGGCATATCCGTCCCTTTCTTTTTATTTTTTCTTCTTTAACAAATTTCATTTTATCCTGTTTGATATTAATTTTCGGCTTTTATATTTTTATTTAATTAAATCTTATTTTTTTATATATTGCGGATATCGGATGACAAAAAAATTGGAATTATATTAAATCAGATTTTATCAACCATAAAACTTTTTAATTAGCTAATGCTTCCGTTGATTATTTTATTGTAGCTTCTGCCATCAGATCGTAAACATGTGAGATCTTTAATTACGTCGGATACATTTAACACAACATTAAACATTATATTAATGTTAGGAAATTCAAATGTCCTAATAAATTAACAAAACAAACTGGTAGTAGTAGTAATAACAACTTCAGGTAAAAAAAGTAATCTTTAGTGCTTCACAATTAAAAAGAGATTGAATTTCCTTTAAAATATAGCGAGACGTTTGCAGATTTAATTAGCAACAGAAATAACCTAAAAGTCAAGTCCTATTGTAAAGTCCGCTCTGATAATGTGACCATAAAAAATTGGCTGAATTTTGTCGCTGTAAAAGATTGTAATTTTCATTCATATAAAAAAAGCACGTGTTCTTCCAATTAATTCCACATCTCTTATTTGTTCTATATACTTATACGAGACTGATTCCTTCTTTGATTTAAATAATCCATAATTTCTATAGATTTTACTACTAAGCAGCTCTGGGAACATGGGATCCTCAAAAATGACCTTTGTTCTCCATCTGGACTACACTGGTAGATCGATTAAGTTCAGTAAAGATTTCAAAATGAAGGTTTGATACGAGATACTCTTGATGAAAAGAACTTTCTACAAAACAGGAAGAGTATTACGCTTAGCACTAACTTCCTAGTGGACATTGATTTGCTTCTTAAAATATTTAGATGAAATAAACGTGTCGACATATTCAAAGTTTTAAAATTCGTTTCGTAATACAATAATAATATACAGTGTGTCCGAAAAGTATTGAATATCCTATATATCTCAGTAAATATGCATTTTATGGAAAAATGTTTCCTATAAAAGTTGTTTAGTGTTTAGTTTTACATTATAGGGCAATACCAATACCCGAATATCGTATTTCTCAGTCTACTGTAAGTAAAATTTTGCATAAATTTCATGAGACGGGTTCTGTTAAAGATCGTCCAAAAACGGGCAGACCTAAAGCTCTAAATAATGAACAACGTGAGAATATAATGTTGGCTGTCGTGGAAAATCCACATGTTTCTGTTCGACAAATTGCTCGTGAACATACTTTGAAGAAATCTACTGCACACGAAATTCTAAGAAAGGAGAAGTGGCATCCGTATAAACCTTGTATGGTTCAAGAATTATTAGAAGGTGATTTAGATCGAAGATTGCAATTTTGCGATGAAATAACACATAGGCTTCAGGAAAATGCAAATTTTCATAAAAACATCCTCTTCACTGATGAGACAACGTTTTGTTTGAATGGTACCATTGACAAACAAAACACGCGCTACTGGTCTTCGCTAAATCCTGGCTGGTATGTAGAAGGGCACACCCAATATCAGCAGAAAGTCAATGTCTGGGCAGGAATTATTGGAACCCAAATTTGGGACCTTCTTTATAGAACAATTTAAAAGCGGATGCTTATCTAGATTTTTTAAGATTTGACTTATTTCCTGCTTTAGCTGTTCTATTTCCTAATGAACTAGATCCAGATGTACCCCATAACAGAATATGGTTGCAACAAGACGAGGCTCCTCATTTCGGAATTAATGTCTGACAGTTTCTTGATAATACTTTCCCTTATCGATGGATAGGCAGAAGAGTTGCAGTAGACCGGCCAGATCGCTGGCCGGATTTAAGTCCACTTGATTTTTTTCTGTGGGGCCATCTCAAAAATAAGATTTATGTCGATATACCTGAAGACATTGAAACTCTAAAAAGACCGTATTAGAACAGAGATTAGAGCTATCACACCAGAAACGATTCAAAATGCAGTAAACGAATTTGAAAGACGACTTTATCATTGCCAAGCTGTAAATGGTGCACACTTTGAACACCTTCTATGAACTGTAGAGTGTAGTTATACAAAATTTTCAATTCGTAACAGATGAATATTGAAATAAACTTTCAAACAATTTTTGGCGTTTTAATCAAAATTTACTTATGCTAGTGTATCAAAGTTTTACATCATTGAAAAGAGAAAACATTCTCTATCAAATGAGTACAATAAAGGGATACACTCCCATTAAAAAGAATTGAAGCGTTATTCGTTGCGCTTTTATTTTTTTAAAAAATAGTTATTTGGTATTGCCCTATAATGTAAAACTAAACATGCTTAAATCAATATTTATATCTTTCACATTTATAATTTCTAATCTGGGAATGGCAACAGTGCAATCAATCCAAGTTTCCCAATAATTATTACACTATTCTCGTATATAAGGTCTGAATTTGCAAAATGTGAAAATTAACCAAAACCAGCTTTGATTTAGAAACTTCATAATTATAATTCTGAACACTATATTATATTATATTTCTAATTTGGGCTATAATACATTTAACGATGATAACTTTCAGGTATCTAAACTACTGAAATTAGTAAACTTGTGTAATAATTAAACAATAAATGGTAGCATATTATGTGTGTACCTGGAAATGTAATAAAACGGAGTTTTAATGCAATCTCATGATTCATATAACTTGAACAATTTATTGGCTGGAAATGATAATTGCTATTGCAACTGACGTTGTTAAATTTGACACAGTTATTTAATTTAATTACAAAAGCAAGTGGTTACGCTTGGATTACATAAACCCTTCAAAATGATTTTAAAACGATTATTTTGAGCTTTAATTAAGGTTTTTTGTTATGGTTTTATAAACAATTTTAATAAATTGTGTCTTTTGTGGTTTTCTCTTTATTTCTTAATTGACAAAAATTGAGTATTTTTGTTTAAAATGTTGAAACTCATCTTCTAATGAAATCTGGAAAGATTACTGAAAATTATAATCATTTGTGAAAGGTAATTTTGGCGTGTAACAACAAATTGCCTCATGGATTTTCATGTTTACTTAATTAAGAACAAACTGAATGGGAAAAGATGTCAACTAACATCTGTCTTGGCACTGAAATTATATTTTGAGTCTTTTATTCTTATAGTAGACATTTTCATTTACTAGGGACTGGTACTGCACATAATTATACAAAAGTTTTATTATTAAACGAATTGTAACAGAATTGAGCTGTGGAAACGCCCCCGCCTTAGAAAAGACACATGTCCTGGTAGAAAAGAACATCTTTTCAGAGCTCCCAACGCTTTTCAATAACAATCTTGAAGCCATTGATACACACAAAATCCTCAGCTGCCTCCTTTGCAGTAAAAGACAAACCGTCAACTATTTCTTATGGGAATTTGCATAATGCTTTTACCAACTTTTTATTAAAATGTATCGAAATGTTGAACTCTAAAGGTGCGTATCCACCAGCAAACACAGCACTACCAGCTCGCGTGCAGTTACAGATTGTGTTGGTGATCAGGCAACGAACAGCTCGCAATTAGCTTTCGAACAGTTCGCGAGCAGTTACATGTTGACGTCTATAGTAAAATCAAAATGTTCTCCAAATGCTCGCGCAAAGTTCCATTCTCGTTTTACAACATTTACTCAGCCAACTGCGGTTCGTGAAGAAGGATGTCGCATTGCTATCATGATGAAGACGATAAAAGGGTTTTCATCTTTTTCTCCACCTCTTCACGCGGGATATTTAATTTAGTTGCTAACGCCTGCCACGCCTCGCTTTTTTTGTTTCATTTCGATATTCTGTAAGACGTACAGCTTTCTGCATTAATAATGTCGCAAATCATTTCTTTAATGAAGCAATTAACTAAATATACGAAATGTAATTTCATATTAATTATCCAAAGTCGTCTTATAGGCTCTTAGGAAACAAATTTTATGTAATTAATGCTAAATCAGATTTCGTGTATTTGATCAATTCGTTCATTAAGAGAACGTACTGCGACATTATTTATGCAAAAAGCTGTACATTCCACAATATGGATTTATCCCGTTATTTCTCGATTAAGACAATGACCTTTTCTTCAGCCTATTCCATTTTCGCCGTCTATACTAAACTGAAAGTTCGTCACGTGCTTACAATTGTTTCCTTTAAAGCTACTGGCGAGCTTGTGACGAGCGTATCAAGGACAGAATTGTTACGCTGGTTGTTTGTAAACTGAACACAGACAGTTGCGAGTTTATCATGAAGTGTTCTAGAACGCTGTCTTCACTGAAGAAAGAACACGTTGCTAGCTGTTTGTGAACAGTTCATGACTTAGGTGGATACGTACCTTTACACGAAAGACGTTTGGCAACCTTTTGTTTTTATGAATGCATTTATATTCACACCAATAAAGATCCTAAGCTGCCATTCAGGTCGAAATCTTTCTTTAGCTTGTTTTCTAATGTTCTACTTAGGTATCTGAACCACCGAGATCACTAGAGCACTTAGATTTAATAACTCAAGACTGTTTCTCCGACTGGAATTTGAATGATTGTTTTGAAATACTCAATAATCCATATGGAAGCTTTCAAGATCACCAAGGGTTTTGCTAATTGGTGTTAAAACGAAATACATGCATTTTTTTCCTCTGCGAAAGGTATGTGCAAAGTCAACTGCTATTAGTTCAACACAAAAACGTACAATGTATTAGTGGGTTTGTCAGGATTTAATTTTGTCCAAAGAATTATGCTAATCGTGTTATGGTTTCAATGGAGAAACAATCACTGATTACATATAATTCCTTCCAGCCTCTTACATCTCCTCTACAGTTACTTTATATCGCAAATCTGGCGTGGCTTCCTCAAGGAGGTTTATAGAGAGCAAAACTCGCTCGTAAACCTTCGTAGATGGCTCCTTGGAACTAAAATCTGATTAGGTTTCGTTGCGAGCTTCTTCGAGATGATATATAAAGGGCAAACCTTGATGATGAACTGTTTCTTCGAAAGAGAATCTCGATTCATTTTTATATCTAGCCTTCTTAAGAACATTTATGGAGAACAGATCCCGACCGTGAGTCACCATTATGAATTTGAGACTGGAATTCTATCCATTTCTTCGAAAAAGTCCATTTAAAAACGAGTCCGATTTCTTGTCGTGTATCGTTTGCGTGAGCATGTTTATGATAGACAAAGTATTATTATTATATCGGGTTAAAACGTCTTTCGACGTTGTCCGATGCCTAATTTCTATTCTTGTTTGTTGTTCCATTAGTCATCTGTAAAATGTTTCTCGCTCATGGATTTCCTAATTCCTTCTATCCATGTTTTCTTTGGTCTTCCCCATTTCCATCTTACTCGAGGTATCCAATAACACCTGTTTTGGTATCCTCTGCTCTTCCATCCTTTGGACATGGCCGTACCATATTAATTGTTTTTTCTGTATGTCATTTGTAATTGTTTTTTTTATACCAACGCGTTCTCCAACCGCTTCATTTCTTAATCTGTCTCTCCGTGAGATTCTTCTCACGCACATTATCGCATCCATTTCTGTGACCTTTATTTTCTTGTTTTCCCGTCTCTATTATGTTCTGTTATTCGTCAAGTTTCGCTACCATAAAGCAATGTGCTTTTAACTATTGTACTTTCTTCTCTTTATAATGTCTTTAATCCACAAAATTCCATTCAGACATGAAATAGCTCTTCTTGCTTTGATAATTCTAAAATTGATTTCCTGACTATCCGTTCCTTCTGTGTTGAAGATGGTTCTCAGATATTTATATTAATCACACACTCCTATTTCTTTATTGTGTTGTCTATTGCGAGATTTTCTTGTTCTGTTCCAATTCATAAGTACTTAGTCTTCTCTGTATTCACCACGAGTCCTTATTTATGGAATTTCTCGATTCATTTTTTTACCATATATTCCACGTCTTCCCTGTCGTTCGCTTTTATAACTTGATCGTCCGCGAACTGTAGTGTGTACAAGCATATATCATTTATTTGAAGGATAAATTCCGTTGGTAAATCATCGTAGGTGAATTTTATCAGGCTGAAATTCAATTCATTTTTATGCCTATCTGCTTCGAAAATGTTATAAGGGACTACCACAGGCACGATGTGTTGAGAAAGGGCCACTGTTTGTTTTTGTCCGACGGAGAACCACCGTAGGTATCTCCATTGGAACTGAAGCTCGATTTGTGTTTGTGGTAACCTCTTCGACAAAGTTTATGAGGGGAAATACTCAGTTAACCCACTTGAAGACGAGTCCCGATTTGTTTTCTTGTATTGCTGAAACTCAATTCATTTTGACAAGGAATCTGAAGGGTAAAACCGGGTTGTGGGCTACCGCAATCAACCCATTTTAGAACGAGTCCCGATTTGTTGTTTTTGTACAACTTTCTCGGGAAGGAGGCCATAGGCCACCATAGGAGGCATCTTAGGGGCTGACACTCAATTCCTTTCTGTGTTTAGCTTTGTTTGACAAGCTTTATGGATAGTAAAGCCAGAGCCAGAGGTTCCGATCTTTTAGTTTCTTCAAGAAGACTTATAGACCTCGACGGCGAACCACCGCAGATGAGCCCTTTGGCATTGAACTCCATTCATTTTCATGCCCAACTTCCTTAACAAGGTTATGGAAGACAGATCTCGGCCGTGAACTACCTCAAGTAGACTGTTGAAGGCAAGTCTCAATTTTTTATTTGATTATATAACTTCCTTTAGAAGTTTTTGATGGACAAACAGCAATGCAACGAAAAGCCACCGTAGGCAATCCTCTTAACGCTGGAACTTGATTTCTTTTCATGACTGTCTTTTATAGGAGCAAAGCTTGACCGTGGACTATCTTAGGTAACTTGTTTTAATGCGAATACCAATTTGTCTTCGTGCAGAGCTTCTGCAAGAAGGTTTACGGTGTGCACATCTCACTATAGGTGGACCTTTCGGGTCTGAAACTCAATTTATCTTTGTACCTAGCTTCTTCGACATGGGTTAGATCCCGATGATAACCACCATAAGGTGTTAGTTTGAGCCTGAAATCTTATTCATTTGCATGCTTAGCTCCTTTGAAATACTTTATGGAGGGCAACTCCCGACCAATAGCTACCGCAGGTAGCCCGTTTAAGGACTAGTCTCGATTTGTTTTTGTGTACAGTTTGCTCGAGGATATTTATGTAAACCATCATAGGGGAACCCATTGAGGCTGAAGTTTGATTCATTCTCGTGTGTAACTTTTTCGGCAAAGCTCGATCATGAGCTACCGCAGGTAGCCTATTTGAAGACGAGTCTCAATTCTTTTCATATATAGTCTCATTGAGTAGTAGTATGCAAAGTAAAGCTCAACCGTGGAGTACTTTTTTTAAGAGAATTTTTGGAGATCAGAACGCGATTGTGAGTGGCCTCTTTAGAAATGAATCCCAATTTATTTCTGTGTCTAGCTTTCTTAATAGAATTTAAAGAGATGGGTGAACTATTGAGGGTGCGCTCTTTGAAGATGAATTCCAATTACTTCTCGTGCCTAAAAGTTTTAATGAAGGCAAACATTGATGTTAAGCTACCTACTTTGAAGATGAATCCTGATTGATTTTCTTGCCCAGCTTTCTCGAGAAGATTTAAGCAAGTAAACGTTAAGTTATCTGGTGATGGATCAAATTTTCTAAATCTGGTTGGTCATGCGTAGACTCTGTAAGCGTTCGGCTGAATTGTACGTTTGTAATGCCGCGCCACACATTCTTTTTTCACAATAATAATTTTACACATAATACAGTCAAACTTGATAATTTCATTTCTTTAGATTGGATTACAACTCGATTATACTAAACTCAAACTTAAACAGCTTTACTTCATCTTTGAATTCTGAATAAACACAACTTAGTTTGACTCTTGATCAGTTTTCAAAATTCGATTGAATCTAACTGTGTTAAGGTGAAACTTAAAACAAATACGCGAGCTTTCAATTCGGATATAAGAAGTGACAAGGGAGACACGTACTATACAAAAGTTTTTTAAAGAAATTAAGATTCGTGATGACATGACGCGTCACACTTTCATTTCTAATCTAAAAAAACTTTGTTTTTTCTCTTTTAAATTTATGAATTCCTGTTCTGTTGTCCCACTTAAAATTCTATTGGGAATTGAATCAATTTATTATTATTATGGTTCATTCTTTAATTGTTTTTAGTTTTTTTCCATAGATGCTAATTACCTTGTTATTAGCATTCAGTTTGAGGGTCGTGACTAAAAACTTAAAAATTATCATCACTACAATAATATAAGGATCAGACCAAAATGTGAGTAAACAGCAAGAAAATAATCTTGTAAAATAGCGATTAAAGCTGAAGGACTTTAAGAAGATGTTTCAGTCCCTCGCTTCTAGATTTGATTTTAATCGCAAACTTCATACATAATTCTCTCATTATTTAGTCATTACTATTAAACGAGTCTGTCATTCGTACGTGTCTACACTTACTAAGCACTTACAAAATTCTATAATCAACTTTTAGTTAATTCCCACAACAAGACAAAACCTTTTTATATACCTAGTACGTATACAGCTAACCCAAAAGGAAAGCGAGAATTCACAAGTACACAAAGTCAAACATAGCGAAAAATCCTTGGAGGAGTCTGAAAGCTTAGTGTGTAAAAGCAAAAGAAAAAAAAAAGACAGACTAAAAAAGAAAACAAGAGTAATGAATCTGGCATCCTTTAAGGATGCCTTTAACAGTAAGTACCCGAAAGTGAAACGCACTGATAAACGTAACACACAAAGAATGTGGAAATGTCGAACCCTTCGTCTCTTGGCTTTAACAAACACAGGTCGATCAAACATTAGAGACCCAAACAGTCGGAAGAAATGTTTTTAGGGTAAACAACCCTCGCGAAAGACAAAACCCAGAGCCTTTCGGATTATTCGGGATGACCTTTTAAAACTTATTATGGAAATTCTTGACTATTTTAGTGGATTTATTTTGGTGTTTTTTTATTTTTTAGTAAAATTATAGTTTCTGCCGAAAAAACAATTTCGTGAAATGAGGTTAATAGTTGAGAAGGAATCTATTTTTTCGTTTGCCTGCTTGACTTGTTGGTTAAGGTGATTCGACGGTCTGAAATTAAAGTGATTAGGAAGTGAGATTTATTTAAACCCTTAAAGTAAGAGTTTAAATAAAAGTTAATCAGATCGAATCCGAACGAATCAGGAAATTAAAAAATCTCCAACAATTTCCAAATGTAAGTTCTAGAAAATTGAAAATAGCGTATCTGTATCTTCGCGTAGTCCAAATTCCGGTAGCAGATGGTATTTTAATTGAAATTCCTTAGACTTTTTCAGTGGCAGTCTTGTTATTTTTATATGATGAAATATACCCTTTCGATTTGTTTTAATAACTAAAGTGCGCTTTTCTAGTAGTATTTAAAGGTCGTAAACTGAATGAAACATGTTTACGTTTTAATAAATGAAAACGGTTGCGCCTGTAAAGTATATATAAGATAAAAATGTCTTTTGTAAGTTGCGCTCTGGGTTTATTTAGTGTTCAAACTGAGTTTATGACTGGTTAAACGGGCAGCTCTCCAAATTCTATAAATTAAACAAAAAAGCTACATAAACCACTCTAAAATAGATCCTTGTTTGAAAACAAACCGCGCAGAATTGCGCATCATAAATTGATCTTAAACAGAATCCCGCGGAATCCTGTGGAATATTATTAAAAGGAGAAGTCTTTTCAACATTTATATTTCCAAATAAAAAAGCCTCTACACACATGTACTATACAAGAGAGGAATAAATATCATGTTGTGCTTGCCTCTGTATTACAAGTTTTTTTTCTTCTAATATCCATCATAAAGGCTGGAGGCGAATCCGAGTTCTTTATACAGGCACATCACGCTCCATAATAAAGCGGCTAGAAAATATGTTAATAACCCGGGATAGAAGAAACTACCTGAGGAGATTGAGTGAACACGGCCTCAACAGATTGAATCATTATGTGATCTAAAATGAAGGCAATCTTCTTCATGACTGGATTGTGAGTTTAGGTTTCGCCTTTTTTATCGTCGGTGTGTGTACCCATACACGTTCGATTTAAAATTTATGGGATGAATTGGGTATTTATAATATTATTCAGTCATTTATTATGCATTTAATTTATAAGTTATGTCGGTGATTTTTTTTTATTATTCAAATCAAATTTATATGAATATAAATAATCATATTAAGGATACATATAAAAATAATTTTAGGGATTATCAAATAATGATAGTCATATTATATGAGGTTATAAGAACAACATACGGCGCGTTTTTAAATTGACTAGATGATAAATATTTAAATTATGTTTCCTTTTAAATAAAAAAGGCATTAAGGTATAAAACAATGCGAATATTTTAATTAAAAATATAATGTAGGAGTTTCTATTTTTGTAAAACAGCGTGAGTACCAGGTGCAAGCGCAATTTGCCAATTCTATTTAATCCAAAGACTATTTTATTATTATAGTATGCATTTACAATGGAAATCCATAAAAACAATAACATCCAAAGAATTGAAAGTCAGTTCACTATTTTGATAGCTTCATCCAATATCTAAATTACTTAACTTCGTTGATTTTTATGTCGTTTAATATTAACAGTTACAAAATGGGTATTTACAAACAACACATTCACTTTAATATTAAATAAGCAAACCCATTCGTTTATGTAGACGGTAATTAAATCTCAACACTGAATGCGGAGCTTTTTGAACTTTCTGATGAACCAAGACAGTTATTGATCCCTTTCGTATTAGTATAAGAAGCGAGTCCAGGCTTCTTCGGTATTATCTGCACCAGGAATATGATCCCTCATATTCCGTTCTTGTTTCCTCCAAGGGGTTTTCAGCGGGCCAACGGCTGTCCTTGAAGGAGGACTGAACTGCTGCTTACGGATGAATACTTTCTTTGCTTTCTAGGTAGTTCCGATTACTAAACGTCTCCCCGTTTCTTCAATAGCACGCGCATGTACTGTTGGGGCTCTGCAAAGAATAGTTTTACCCACATATATCAGTGCTAGCCTCAAGCCAATCGCAATTACATCAGCCGACCAGAACCAGCAAGATCAAAATTTTATCTACACCCTTACATATCCTTCCCAGACTTCTACGTTACTACTAGCGTTGCTATACAATTCTTACATTAAACTATTTGTAGGGTAATATTACCATTAATAATAATAATAATAATAATAATAACATACCTATTCTTGAGAAATAGCTCCCGGGCTTCATAGATACATCTGGCTGAAGACTCTCCAGAACGATCTCTGATTTGTTTTGAACCCGGAAAGCGGCAATAAGTGATGATGACAGTGATGGTGCATCCTTCAAACTCTCAAACTTGATTTTTGCTGGACTTTTGCAAAACATTTTTAATTCCTATATTTTCTTTACTTCTGCGTTGACAATTAGGTCTTATGAAAACTGTCATCAGATCATCATTGTCATCATTATTATCAATCTGTCTCTTCAAACTTTTGAAAAAGGTTATATTACTTTTTCATAAGATATTCCTGCATTTTTTAACATTTCTTTGGACGACGTTAATTTTGACATGAAAAGTTAATACTGACTACTGACTATGATAGATAAATGAGAATTTGTAGAATTGAGATTGAAAGATCTGTGTTTGAATTTATGGTATGCAACCTAAATGGTCGCCTAATTTGTTGGTGTACTAAGTCAATTCTTCCATCACGTTTTTACTTATTTCAAAGCGCTAAGAACGATTTATGTCGCCTTTGATGGCCTGAGTGTTTGTAAAGTGGAGCGCTACCGCAGGCACCCAGCAACTTACTTTGATCAGTACCGGTGGTTGATTATTTATTACATGAAGTAGTGGTGGTTTCTGCTAATCATGTCAATCATTGTTATGTTTTGAGAGTGAACGCCGCCGCAGGCACCGATTAATCTCTAGAACTTTGTGATAACGCTACTTTCTTTTAATAAGGGTCGGCATGATGCTACCGTAGGCAGTTCTCTTGGTATTAGCGAAATGTTACCTTTAACTGGTTTTTTTCTAGGAAAGACCAAAACAGAGGGGTGGTCGCTGTAGTCACTGTGTAATATCTCGAACTTTGACCAGTTCTTGCTTATGAAGTCTCGATAACTTCGCGGTTATTGTTTATCTGCTACATGAAGTTATGTACAGTTAGGTTATGTATTGAACATTCATTTGTTTGTACTCATTAAAAATGTATTTCGCAAATCCGGCTTAATGGGACTGTGAGGCTGCAGTCTCGGCGATACACAAACACCAGAGATTAGCCCTAAAAAAATTGATCTCCCGCCCCAAAGTTCTAGACGACGTCTGACAATTTTGTTCATCGTCCTCCGAGTAAACCGCCAGCGTGGAAATTTTGTTCATGGTCTTTCGATCCATTCTCTTGTAGACTGGTCCGTTACGGTCTTCCGGGGGAGAACATCTATGGACGCAACAGACACTACATTGACCAGCTGCACACTGAACATTCTACATCCCAAGAAAGGGGAAGATGCTAACGCATTTTCTTTCCACATCAGTTTGTCGCATCATTAATCATCCTATCATGGCAGAAGACAGTAAGCTTCTAGATGCAGACCAATCGTCTTCACACCATTAAGATGGATGACGTCGCCGCTTGTGGGATGCAGCAATCTCGTGCGTTGCTGTCTTAAGTCATTCCAATGAGACCGAAGATTTACGCCCTCTGCCTTGCCGCTAAAGAAGATTTAATAACCAAAAAACCCACAACAACCAACGACCGCTGCAGTAGACAAGAAACCAGAGCTCATACACCCTCGACCTCAACGAGGGAGAAATCCGCATGAGGGTTCGCACTTGAATCGGAACACAGGGGTTCGTCTAAAGCAAAAGAAGAAGAAGCGAGTCATTGCACATACAGGGCTGTATCAGAAGCTGTATCAGAAGCAAGTAACATTCGCTAAGGACCTATCTAGCCAATCCGCCACAGGGTTATTGGTAATCATTCCGCTGAAGGACACATCAAGGCAGCTTATCAGAAGCTGTCCTACAATACATTACTAAGCCTTAGAACCAGTTACGCCCAGGACTAAAAAAGATTAGCCAAGGATAGTAAGTCCGTTATTCGTCTGGTACAAGCATCATGGCATACTTAACACTCGCCACACAAAGCGAGTGCACATACAAGGCAGCTAATCAGTAGCTGTAGCATCAGGAGAGCTCGCACTACCACGTCACGTAACACTGCTGCAGCCAAGCTCGAACAGCTTTGTAAAGGATCTATGCCCCTTTGCGGAGTTTTGGAGCTCAACCACATTCAAGTTAAGAAAGACAGAAGAATAAACATGGAAGAATCACCAATCTACAGTGGGTCTAGAATTCATTTAACTTCCAATCAACAATCGGTCGAAAGAGAGTCCAACTACTAATAAGAAAGAAACTGCAAAAGAAGAAACTACCATTCATCGATACAACGAAAATTAATCAAACGCAGTACAAGTCCGCTGAAGGGCAAATCCAACTACTACGAGCAACTACAATTAATAATTAATCAATTTATAAATTCATTTTTAGGCTTCTTGACGGGAGAAGCTGAGCCAAACCTTTGGAGTCACCAACTTTCAACTTAAAGTTTCTCAAAACCAAATCCAACGTTTCTTCATTTAATCATTTTATCTGAAGACTATACCCTAGTTAATTTCTTACATTCAAGTTTCCAATCAACGAATATTTCAAACATAACTCTCCCGATTTATCTATTTCAAAGGCCCCAGAAATTCCAATCTTTAAAAAACTTTCTGGAGACGCCAGTGTGTTTAATTTTGAAAATTATTAGTTTCTCCTAATAAAGATGAGTGTGATGCAGTCGAAGGCAGTATGGTATTGTGTGTAGGGACAAAGCCTAACTGTTGGTGAACTACCTTTAACCGTGCAATAGCTTACTCTAGTAAGACGATCTCTTTGGAAAGGGAAAAGCCTGACAAGCGACCGCAGCAGTCATCCAGCAATGTCTTGAAGGACCGGCTTCAGACGTTGAGCCAGTGAGGCAATTGCTTCAGGACGCACCATCATAAGGGCGCAAAAATCATTTCGAAAATTAAGTTTTCTACTCTTATTGTTTTGTATGCGATAAGAAAACGCAGAGATTTAATTTTGCTTCATGGTGCACTGAGCTGGCCCTGAGTACTTTCATCAAATTCTGATAATTTTGCGTTTGCTGATCTGCTGTAAAGATAGTTTCCTTTAATAAAAGAAACCTCAATACCGCCAAACTTACCATTACTCAGAAGACTTTCTGATGAATATTAGTTGCTTTCGTTTGCTTGAATAAGTAACGATACTTACTTGTAATAAGGCTCTCCATGATGCTGTTGTTCATAGGAGTAAAGTTCACTGCCTTTGATGTGGAGCGCGAAGCGCCACTTTCAATCGTACGATATTTTCTTCTAGAAAGAAGAATTTTGGAAAGGACGGAACTCGACAGTGGCTGCCGGTGGCACCCACCACTTTCTTAACTTTGGCCAGTACTTACTACATGAGATTCTGATAATTATGCGGTCGTTTCTTTCCTGCTACTTGAAGTAATGATAATTTTTCTTGCGGAAAGCGAAGACTCATTGTGCTGTGAAGCGTGAAGCGCTACCTTTAACTGTGCTATATCTTTCCCCAATAAAATTCTTTTGGGAACGGTGAAGCTCTATGGATGGACGTTGGCACTATGAGCATGCAGTAATGTCTCGGTTTTTGCCCAATATGTACGAGGTGTTTAGATAAACTGATGAGACTGACAACGTAACGTTAGATATTGCAACACTGGGGACCACCGGTTTAAAGAGAATGGTCCGCCAGTACGAGTCATTTGGTTGTCAGTAGGAATTTTTTTTTGTAATCCGTTTTTTCGATTGCGTTCTGAAAATGAGTAATATTGTTATGCTATCAGGTTTTGCTTCAGACTTGGTCACAGTGCGGCAGAAACTTTTGCAAAGCTTCAACAGGCCTATGGAGACAATGTTTTGTGAAGGACCCAGGTCTTCAGGTGGTTTAGGGCATTTCCAGAAAGAGAACAGATTGAAATTGAACTGATGAAAATGTTGCAGAATGACAGAATGATCGGAGAATAGTTGAATTTGACTCGCACCACTATTAATGAGCTTTTGATCAATGAATTGGGATGAGGAAAATCTGCGCGAAAGTGGTTCCGAAAAAGTTGCAGGAACAAACAAACAATAGGAGGGACACGTGCCTTTTGGAGTCTCTGGACTTTTTTTCTTCTCAAGATTGAAAAATCAGCCCGACGGACGTCATTTTAGGACGTAACCGACCAGCTGAAGGCAATTTCAGTATCCGAGTTCCAGCACTGCTATGAGAAGTGGAAAAATCGTTTCCATCGCTGTGTGGCTTCCCAAGGAAACTACTTTGAAGGAGACAATGTGAAATTGTAATTTTAATTGAATAAAAAAATTATAAAAAATTAGTCTCATTACTTTTTTTACACACCTTGTACATGGAATTTGGATTGCAATTGCCGTGGTGGCGCTGAAGGCGGCAATGCTTTTAAGGGCGAAATCTGTGAGACGCAAAGCGTAATCGTGGAATACCTTTCTCTTTTGGACCGGGTAATGCGATAAGTCAGAAGGTTAGCCGCCGAAGGCGGCTCTGATTTTTGGCGCAAAGCGCCACTTCGTCGCAACGCACAAAGAATCGCCGCGAAGCTTTGCAAAATATTAAACAGAAGGAGTTTAAGTTTCGATTTTAAAATGTTTTCGTCTGCGAAACATCAAGTATAATTTTGGGCGATATGTAGGTCACAAAATTAGAATTTTATCAGATTCGGTAATATATCAATTAGCAAGTTAATTAATGTTATTAATTCGAATTAATATAATTTCTAAGGTAATCTTAAAACGTATCTACTTTACAGAAGTGGAAACGTCGCTAAATAGTTTTCTAAAACGCAACGAAAAGATTACGATATCACCGACTGACCGACCGCGACCGTGAGAAGGTAGAAATAAAACGCAGAACAAAAAAAAATAGTCTGATCTACGATAACAAAATATTTATAACTTTATAAGGAATATAGCAGATGTTTAAACAAATTTTCTCTTTATTATTTATTAATCATTGATACACTTTTAGAAACTTTCTTTGAAAGTAAATTATAGAACAGAAATATTGCCAAGAAAGTAATTTTCGTCAAGATTCTTATCGATTAATTTAATTTCGACTAATAAAGCGTCTACTTATACACATTTACTACAGCCAAACGTCTCTCAAACTAATTAAAATTTTATAAACGTATTAAGACATCGCGTGTTTCACTTCAATAGCCTAAGGCACAAAACTTCAATCTAAGTATAGACAACTAACTGTCATATTATTTATATTCCTTCATGTTTTATTACGTCTGCATGTAACATTTAGCATCAAAAGACTCGGTGCAGCAGCAGCGCCATGTGCGATGCTGAAGAATTATTAATAACCAAGCAGGAGGGTTGTAATTTTAAATCCTCGAGTTTTCAGAAGATGAATTAATTTACGTTTCGTTGCAAGGTGGAGCTTTTACATCAACTGCAATAAATAACGCTTTATAACCGCATATAAAATAAAACGTGACGATTTGTGTTTCAGCAAATTAAAATTCGTAGATCCTTATTTATAATTTTGAATGCACTACACAGCTAGTAAGCTACACAGCAGTTAGCTACAATAAAATAAATTTCCCGCAATCTTCTGCAGGAGTAAATTTTTCAAACGTAATGTACTGCTTTAAGCATTGAATGGTACAGTTCACGTTTTATTTTTAATTTTTCCTCTCTCATTTGAATGGATAGTTTTCCAGAAAGTATTTTCTATGAATGGCGCATTGCGGGGTATAAATATCAGTTGGATGTTATCTGGCACTTTTACATATGAATTGCTACTCTGGAATTGCTTTCCTTTTTCCCCTTTGATGGATGTTTGTTAACTTTGCTGCACTTTACGTTTTCTGTAGGTTCTAAATATTTCTAAATGGGCCTTTTCGGAATAAAACCGTTTTTCTTCAATTTTACATAAATTTCAACTACGCAACAGCTAAAAGCATGATTAATATTTAATCTATAATTCGTGCAGAAATAATGTACGAGGTTCAAAATAATAATGGGAAATCTGAAATAAAAGAAGTTAATAATTCCATTCTTGTAAAGTTTGATTACACCCCATTGTTTCTATTATTAATCGTGCATATGCAATGATGCATTAATCTTTAATTGTGCTGACTGTATTTCCCTAGGGCTCTAATACCATTTCATATGCAAATTTTCCGTTGTAAAAGCTCTCAACAGAGAACTCTGTGATAATCGCAAACGTTACACGATAATTTTAAAGCTTTCGTGTTTGGATCGACTATTTTCCAGAAAAAAAAAGAAAAATAGGAAATTATTCCCAATTCTCCAACCGTAAGTAAGAGAAACATTTATACAAAGTTTTGATCGATTCCAAAACAGCGGATTTCTCGTGATAATTTAAATTTGTAGTAGAGAAATAAATACAGCTGTTACTTTCACTTATTCTCTTGTGTTATTTAATGATCTGAATATTAATTAAAATTGATTAAGTAAATAATTGAGAAATCAAGGTAAACTCAATTGTTATAATTGTAAAACGATTGATGTTGGTTTTTGCAAAAGGAAAGAATGGCCAATTTAAGATTAGTATGTTCAATGTTCTCAGAGTAAATCAACTGATTATACCGCAGTGCAATAACAAAAACCGTTTTAGTTGGTTTAGATTTGATGCTCGATAGCAATTTGTAATTATTTGTTTAGTGTGGTAATAATATTGTTAAAGCGGAACTCTCATTAATGGCTGAAGTTTAAAAAAAAAGTTGTTCTGAATTAAAGGTAATTTACTGGTTTTCTGACATTCCAAAATTGGTTGGATAGCTTAGAAGTGTTTGTTTACGGAAATATCTAAACGGGAATGAAATAATGGCGTTTATAGTCTATCAGAAACTCATTCTAGTTTGGTGTAATAGTTTTAAAAATTAGTCCCAATTAAAAATTATTGGCATCAGTATTAACGACTAAATTCTTTTAAAAATTGTTTTGTGCAATCATGCGTCCAGACAATTTTAAAACTGACATACCTAATATAAATTCCCCGCCATATTCTAGATTTCTGAGACTTATCGATTATATTGCATAATGCATACTCAAATCACGAAATTAAAAATAAACATCCGAAAACAGATTTGACTGTAATTGACTCGAGTCTTAAGCATTCCTATTAATTATGTTATGCTTGTTATGGAACAGGTAGAGGAACGATAATACGTCCCCTAACGTGATTATAGAACCAATTAAACACTAGCGGACCTCACTACATTTAACAATGGGGTGAATTAGAAATCTTCAATTTTCAGTGATTTTCTCTGCTTATTATTCTAACTGTAGTTTCGAGACGGCATTTTCTAAAGGCTCGATCTAAAACTTTCTTTCCTGAAAAGCTTTCAAATGGAAAATTTTATCAACAATCAATTTTTCTGACGTAGTAGGTAGGTGTATCAATTTATAGTTTCATTGGATATTATTATTTATTCCCAGAACTTCAGAAGGTTAAAAATAGTCTCGTTGAAGTGTACATTTATAAACTTTGGCCTAGTTACATAAAAATTCATCAATCAAAAGAATGTAAGGAATTACAAAAATTTACGTTTTGAGAAAAGATATTAATTTCCCTGACACTTCATTCTAAAAAAGCTATCGCTCTTCTATCACTCGCTTTACAATACAGGAGCTAAATTAACTTTCTGCTTCTGTATGACCTCGATACTCAAAAATCTAACACTTCTTAAATTATTCAACTTTGTCAATAAAGCCAGTTATCAGATAATTCTTTTATGGTGGTGGTAATGATAATGCACAGATGCACCAATGCAGTTCTTCTCTGCTTCATGCTCTATGCCCATTACCTTAACCTTCAAGACTATCACTTGGATTCCTACAAATGCACTACGATTGAAAACAAGATTTTCAGAAAGATAACTCTGGAAATAAAAGGTACCAATTTTTATTTGTGTATATAAGCTCGTTCCATCACGCATCTCTTTTTTTCTTCTGAAGAGAGGATGACGTATAGTATAGAGTCAAATCAGAATTCTACAAAGAAGACTCCTCTCAGAAATGGGCCAACAGTATGAGTTGGCACTTCTGTACAAGTTTCTGCGATGACACTTTGTACAGTAAAAAAAGTTACTTTGCTTCGGCAAATGTGTTACTTATAAAATCAATATCTTGAAAGGAGTTACCTCTGAGAATGGATAGGACAAATAATACCAGTTACTACTCCGTCACTCATCTTTTCTTTAATCTTCTTAGGATAGGATGGCGTATAGTAAAAGCTTGCGCTTACTGCTGCCGTTCAGGGCTGCCTACGGCAGATGCAGTACAATCAAAACCAAGACAATCAAAGAAGATATTTCTGATAAATGGATAAGAGCTACAGTACTAGTTACTACTTTCTTATGAGCTCTTCCACCATTTCGCGGCTGCGTCGCGTCCCTCTTCTTTAACTTTCTCAACCTTCTTGGGAGAATTAGAACGTACAGTAAACGGATCGCTCTTTGCACTCCAATTCAAACTTGAATGTTTCAAATTTGTCTTTAATTTTGTTCAACTTTAAAACTGAACCTCTACACAAAATCTATTACTAGTTTAGCTTAGGCTATCTATTCTAGCTAGTATTAATCAGTAAATTGTTGTTCGTGAGTCTATTCACCGTCTTTTGGCAAAGACATTATCACTTATGGGTCCAACAGCCATTAGCTGGATAATTTATGTCGTGGCAAATTTCGTTTAAGCGACTCAATATGGCTTTATTGGGAACTCTGAGCGCAGATCTCCGAAACAAGCATGAACCAGAGCATACGTCAGCAACTAAATAGTTTCGCGGTAATTCCATATAAACTCGATTTCCTACACGTGGAATATTGTGTCGTTTCTCAGCCAACGCGGGAATTCCTCTAGGCAAAGAGGAACAGAGAGCTGTTATCCGTTTTGGACAATGGACAATACAGGGTGACTTGTTTTGACGCACAAATACAAGGCTAAGTCTGCTAGCCATGCTCACTTCGGCCCAAGTGACAATTTTCATGTTTATTACGTAGTGGCCGTCAACGTTATTTGATTTCAGCTTGGAACTAGAATCATCAACGATTGGAACAGGCAACTCGAATCGGCTGTGGACAATCGTGCCATTCTTAAGAAAAGATGCGACCCAGCTGGTCCAGCAGGACCAAACAAGACGACAGTCTCATCGCCATATAGCTAACTAATTACTGCATTATATATAAAAACGTTTTCCCACTTCCGCCTGGTTAATTCAAATAAAAAAGACGCTCAGGTGCGTTTTCGTCACGAACTGCGGCCATGATGCTCTCATAAAAATATGTAGCTAGTAGACGATCACATTCAGCAACTGGATCGATTTGATTTGGCAGGTCGTCGACGGGGTTTTGTAAAGGATAGCGAAACTTTTAGACAGCCATTCTGTGAATTGGCAGTGTTCTGAACTTCGTGAAACGCACACTTTTCGATTGCTTCTTCATCCAAGGTGTTCCTGACAAAATCATCTACAAAACCAACCTTGACCTCCGTCTAAAGCATAAAACATCAGGTTTTAGGCTAAGAGCTGTCTGGTCTCGTTCTACGGCCTCGACAATGCCAATGAGTTATCGACCAATAGATTGCGTCTGCGACAGGTTTCAGGAAAGGTTTGGTACAGCTCACCGTGCGCAAATCTGCAAGGGATTAATCATCAAGGGTGCCGCGCCGATGCGCTACCGCTTCAGAAGCCGTAAGGCTTCTTTCCAGCTTGGAATGAAGTGATTAGTGAACGCAACACACGCGAAGCACACTGGACTTGCTGGATGCTGAAGGCTGGTCACGATAGCGTCTAATTTCAGAACGCTGTGTCTCGTTGATGTTGATGAATGGTGGTGACGATATCGATGGTGTTGACGGCAGTCGGGGAGTACAGTCGTGCGCAGCTGAAGAGGTGGGAGGATTGGTGGATGGTAATGATAGAATAATTTAAATGTTTGAATGGAAAACGGTTTTTTTTAGAACCACAACACCTCACGGTTCGCGCTGCGGGAGGCTTTAGGCGAGGATAATGATGGGAAGGGGGTAGAGAATTACCCAGGCGGTGACGGGCGGAAGAAAAATTTTAGCAGCTGGAGTGGTTGAACCCGAGAAGCCTCAAGCTCGAGTGCCAACTGTGGAGTATGGAATACTGGAGTCGCGATCTGCCCACTCAAGCAGATCGTTCGGAGGAGGCTGAGAAATTGAACCCTGCCGGGCCTACGTCCCGACCCATAACGTAGGTGGGGGCAGATGGATTAACGGCAACTGCTTTCCGGATCCCAAACTGAATAGTGGCAGTCGCTGATGGATGGACGCTGCTTACTCTTCGTCTTCAGTGCATCACCGCACAGACTGGAACCGGGCCAACCACGTTGCTGCGCGCTCGATCACGGAATGCGAAAACGAGATCTTCAAAAGAAAATGGCTTCTCTAAAATGCTAGAGCAACAGACGAACGTAGAAAACTTCCCCAGAACGCTCACTGACCGTATGCACATAGACAACCATGCGGTCGCCTTCAGGAATCATGTATCAAAGTCGCACTTCCTCCTGGAGCTAGATCCTGGTTTTAGGCTCTTCACGGTTCAAACGAAACTAAGCTGTCAGTTGCGGTTGGTTATAACGACATCAGCGGAATTCAACACATCTAACCCGCTTAAGAATTCAATCAGAAATAACCCGACTTCAATTTACCGAATCAAAAAAGAGTTTACCATATCATCTCGCCAAAAAAGTTCTGAATCCTTTTGAAGAATTTAAATACCACCATGTTCAATATGACACTGAATACTGATCTTGCATTAATCAAGCACACTCCGCACTTAATGGTCAAGTTGAGGATATACAACGCTTTGTCTTGTCGTCGAAAAAGGACAAAATCAAATATCATAGCAATCAAGTCATCGCAACGAAGCAGGAAGCAAGATCAGATGGATCAAACTGAGTATCTTGAAGCTTTTCAGTCAATCAATTTAATAACTACCCATTTCCAAGCTTAGGAATTGTATAACTAAATAAAAGCGCAGGAAGTTAACACGTCAGCAAATCAACAGCCATCTTCTAAGACAGTCTAAGTCTAAGAAAAAAAAAAACGTGTCGAGTTGCCGCTAAGTTTAATTTTCAAAATGATCCTCTAATTTGAAAAATTCAAAAATTTAAAAAGACTTTATTCGTTTCTAGTTAACATTTATCGTTCCAATCAGGGAGAGCATACATTTGACAGCAGCAGTCCAGCCTCTTCCCAGCTCATAGTCGTCCATCGGGAAGCACCGATGAAAAGATATTGTGCAGCCGGTTGCCTATGCATTGAAAAAAAGTTGCTAGCGGTCTATGCATTTAGAAGATATAATTTAAGGAAGTAATTAACAGTTTGTGAAATGACAAAATAAAGGATTAATAGAACAGAGTTAGGGTTCAAAGACATTTCTGTTCATTTTAATTTATAAAATCTGCATGACAACAGAGAACCAAAATGCCTGAAAAGAATTTTTAGTAAGTTTTATCTGTTTTTTCTACACTTTCAGTAATAAATTCTTCAAACTACCACTACTAATTGATTAATTAATTAAATGAACTGACTTTGATGAGCGTAAATTTGTTGTTACATTATTTATTCCATCCAAAAAAATTACAACCACAATAATCTTGTTACGAAATGGATTCTGGAAAATAGATTTCAATAAGCTATATGCTTTTGCAATAAGATAATTGTTTTAAGCTATTTCTACATCTAATTGTTTCCAAATTAATAAATTAATGTTGAACTAACTTAATTTGAGGTAATGAAATGCTCAGATGGTAATTTCTACCAGACAAAAGCGAATTCACCAAAATATTATCTCTTGCTTCTTTTGTTTGCTAGAAATAACATTAATTCAGAAATTATCTTCTTGTTCCTTTTGTTTACATTTTACTTTCTTGGGTTGCTTTATATTAATTAGGATTTATTTTAAATGAATAATAGCACGCCGACTACTAGATTTTCCCCCTGAAAAAGGAAAGAGAACATCATCAGCAGTAGCAGCAACAAGAAATTTAAAAATCATCCGGAACGACTTTCACACTTAAATTACTTTCTCGAGGTTGTTAGAATTCTAAGAGTGCGAATAAATCGTCTTGGCAGGGGTTGGTTTGTATGTGTGTCATTCTGAGAAACTTAAAATATTCTCGAATTCGATCTGTCGTGAGGGTAACCTAGCGAAAAGATACACGTTGGTTGGTATGTCAGATATGAACTTCAAAAAACGCAGAGAAAAGGGAATGACCACTCCTAGAGTATTTCGGTGCTCTCGTCTGATGTTAGGAAACAAACGAGTTTAAGCTTTTATTGGCAATAAAATTGTTTGAGCTGCGGTAAAACTTTGTTGTAATTTTGTATCGTGGGCAACCAATAAAAACCACCTTAATGTTGCTAGAATTTAACCATTATTGCTAGTAGAATATTGTGCTTTAAATCATTCTCTACTAGAGTTGCAGGAGAAGGTTTTCTTTCCTTTCCTATTGTTTTCAAACAGTTTTAGGATAAGGATTACTGTTTTACACGAAAAAAGTGATATTTTAAGATCTGTCTTATGTGAGAGCAACAACCCAACGCTGTTCAAAACAACTTGAAATATATTTTTAGTTGCTTGTTTAGGAAATCAGGAGGGTCGAAAGATGTTTAGCAGATATTCAATGTTTTAAGATTTACTTTTTCTTCTTATAAAGCTAGCTCGCAGCTACTATGATAAGTTTATTATATTGCAAGGCAGAACTCATTCCATTGGTACTATAAATATAATGTTATTATTATATGGGGACGTTTATTGCTATTTTGCGGTTAAAGGTGGAGGGTTCGCCGGAAGGTTTCGGGTATAGTTTACACAGTCCCGGATATTCCTCTTGCTACGAATTTTCTTGAGTCAACGGTATTAGATAATGGTCGACGTTAAACCGGGGGCGGATGATAATGGAGGGTAAACGAACCGCAGGTTTACTGTTACAAATAGTTCCGTTTATCAATAACACAACTAGTTACTAGTGGAGGGAAGTTCATCTTAAAATTATTATTTGGGTGTAATTAATACCGCAACGGCATGACAGAAATTGGTGGTTAATTTAATTGGCCCTTTATCTACATAGGACTAGTTTAATTGTTAAGATAATACATTTTGAGAAATGGACGAGCATTATATTATAAATCTAGATTTAAAAGAGGAAAAGGGTTATTTTGTGAGATCCAATTTCTTAAAAAGGGAATGCGCCTATTATCAGAGCTTACCCAGCAATTAATAACCACGAAATTTAGGGGAAATTACGACACGTTTCAGATTTTTTTGCAATGTTTTAAAGCTGTTATTTGATCTGACGTTTTATGGATTTCTTTAACGGCACCATAAAATCTAAAATTACTACCCCCTTTTCACCGAGTCAAAATTGGCAAGATAACGTTCAAACACGTTAAAGTAAAGCTTTTTATGATCTATTTGATTACCTGTAGCAACGTTTTTAGCTCAAAAAGATTTTCAATATCTGATCTAAGTGTCATCTTTAGTAGTTACCCTTGTTTATCTTGTATTTGCCCCAAAAATTCGTAACAGACTGCCAAACAACATGAGTGTATTTGCTTTCATAGTTTGTAGTCTTACTTAATATGAATCAAATTAGAAATCAAAGCATAATAAAAAATAGCTTCCCCGATTGAAAATGACATGGAATTTGAAGCGCAAGTTTTCGAATGCAAGCTTGTTTTGGGCATTAAAATACTTTATAGAATTTTTACAAGCTTTCGACTCTGCAGAACTGTGAGCCATATTTCAGGCTTGAATAATGCTAGATACTGAGACCTGCTTAAATACATATATGAAAAAGCCACAAGACCTGAAGACAGCTTCGAAACAAAAACTAAAATCCTAACTCCAGACGAAACACCAATCTATGTGGGAGACAATAAAATTGAGAATGTAGCAGAGTATATCTATCTAGGCCTTGAAATAAAACTAGGTAAAGAAAACCAAGAACTTGAAATAAGTAGGAGGATTAGAATAACAAGGGCAGCCACTGGCAAACCGAGTCATGTTCTGAAGAGTTCCGATATCTCAATTAATCTGAAAACCAAAGTTTTTAACACACGAATTCTCCCTGTAACGACGTATGGGTTAGAAACAGCAACATTAACAGTGAAAACAGCCAATAAACTTTGAACTACCCAGCGAGTAATAGAACAAATTATGCTGGGAGTATCTCTTAGAGACCACTTACCAAACGAGGAAATACGGTTGCGGACTAAAGTAGAAGACGTAATAAAACGGGTGGCAATTTTAAAATGGAACACGTCGCCAGAAAGAAAGTATTTGAGAAGTAGACAAAACACATATTACAGAGGAGACCGAGACGACACAAGAGAAACGTGGGACGACCTCCAAAAAGATGGATCGATGACATAAAACAACAGGCTAGCAAAAATTGGCACCAAATAGCCGAAGACAGAACGGAGCGGAAAAGACGAGAAGAGACTTACGTCCAGAAGTTGATGACGAGGGGCTGTTGAAAGAAGAAGAAGAAAGAAGTTCTGCTTTGGACTGCCAACCAAATAGTTTTTGCTTGAAGCTTTCTTCTTTGGGGGCAGCAACATTTGATTTATTTCTATTGCTGTGCTTTTTTGTAATACTAAAATTAGTTGATGACTAGAAGGATTAATCCTTCTGAACATGCCAAGATATTGTTTCCCAATACACCTTAGAATTTCTGAATTTGTTTTCTGATTTTTCCGAAGTGGTCAACTCACCAAATGCTAATAGCGTTACCTAGATTCTACCTGGCGAGTCTTTTCATTTTTTGAAGAGTAAGAGCATATGTTGAGAATTTTAGTTTAGGAGTTGTATCTCCGTGCCCTAACTGTGGAGAGTAACGCAATAATACAGTCAAGATAAAGAAAACCGTGTTATCTCTTAGTTGTCGTTGTTGATGTGACAATCTTCAAAGATTGGTCAAGGCGTTTATGTTTCCATCTCGAAAAGTATTTCATTAGATAACTTTATATTTCTCTTGCCTTGAAAGAATCATAAAAGACTCTTAACACCCTTTGTATTTCTTTGAACCCTATTAGTATTGAGCTTGTTCACTTCTAATTCTGATCAATTTTTATTAATAAACGAAATTCATCAGGAATGAGAACTTAAACAATACAATATTTCGATAAATGTGAGTGTCTAGAAGGATTACTAAAACAATGTAAGGATTAAGTGTTCAGAATTTGTTTTTTTAGACAAATATAAAGAATCATATACTAAGTAGAACTTATTCAATCTATATAGCAGCCCAAACAGAAGCAGAGGCTACAGTGAGCACAAAAATGGGTATAACGATTACATAAATCAGTTTGTTCCTTGTCGCCGTAATTTGCAAGTTATCCTGGAGCTACAAAATCAAAATCCGGGAAGGTGGCTGAAAGAAGAGACAGAGACAGGGCAGGAGCAGCAAAATAGATGTTTACCTAGCTGGAAGGGAATGTTTTCTCAACTTAAGTAAATTACAGAATCCGGACTTTTGATTGTTCCGAATAACAGAACACTAAACTTGCACACCAGCAGCTCAGAAAAATATTTCAGTACGCTGGAGCCATGATCAGACTGCTTGCTTCACTTCATTGTCATTATCATTCCAGAAACTTCTTTAGTGGTAAAATGGGTGGAAATCGCTTGGAGCGAGGTCCGGACCCAGCACGAGTGATCATGCATTGTCCTGCTAAAACAGCACGTCTTTAGTGATCAAACCAGACCGTTTCTTCTTGAGAGCGTTGGGCACATTTTTTAGAAGTTGACAGTTGTTTTCACTTTCGTTCCAAAAAATACTGGCCATAATTACCTGCGGATGCAAGATGAACGAGAAGGTTCTGACCTTTGTGTCATAATTCTGCTTTCACTTGCGAAGGATTTACATCAAGGCCGACAGCTGTTTCTTTATATTTCCGCATGTTTGCTACAACTTATCCGTCACTTGTCTAGGATCCTTCCACTCTCTGAATTCTCACGGTAACATCTAATCCCTTGGTTAAACAGAGTAGCCTTTGGCTAAATTTCGCCAGGGGATTAGATTGCATGCATTTAAGTTTAGTTTTTTTTTAATTTTAAGTTTACAATGTAAAATTTATTAATAAAGGCGATATAATAATAATAATAATAATAATAATAATAATAATAATAATAATAATAATAATAACAACTGCAGTGGGTTAGTGGGTTCCAAATCACTTTGGGCAGTATTGTGATTCACGCACGTATGGCCACTGCACCATTCAAGTGTTTCTGCTGCAGCTAAAAGTCTTATCGCCGTACTATGCCTTCATTCACAAGAAACTTTATTACGCTTGCACTAACACAATTGCATGCCATTTTGATTAACAGGTTGTTCGTGTCCATAGTTTACTTACTGTTTATGTTCATGAGAATAACAGTTTCGATATATCCCATAATATCCTAAAAACGTTTCTTAATCAGCTTTTCTCCAAACAATTATATTAGATAGATCTTTGGAACGTTAGTGTTTAAAGGTAGAATAACAGCTTTTGGGTTGGGACGTATCAAATTCGAACTGGTAGTTATCTACTTTTTACTCTTCAATTACTTTCGTCGTGGTAAAACCATCGTTTCTAATGCGATTCTATGTTTATTTTCTCTTTCTTTCCTTGTGCTTCCGAAGAAGCTTCTTATGACAGCAGGTAAATTAGTTTGAACTTGGCACAGTTATTTTAATCTTTCTTGTTGTTTTTATTGCAAAGAAACAGTGGTCGTTATAGACTTGAAGTTGCAATGGTGGGTATCCCTAGATAAGAACGTTTTAAACTGGTAGAGGCAAGCAACGGTAAGAATGGGAGTGAGACCAGAATTTCAGAGAGTTCCAGACAAACAAAACGATAATCTGAACGGACTTTGCTGTGCTTTTACCGCTTAATAATAAAAATGTAGGTTAGTACGTTCTAGAAGGAAGTTCTACAGACTTCTTGATCTTTTATTTTACTGACAGTGGGATGAAATGTTCAGAAATAACCACACTCTTGGAAGAAAGAAAAAAAGTCTGACTGTTATTGAACGTGAATACAAAATGAAATATTTCCAAGGCTCAAATTAATTATTGAAGCATACTGTATGTCAGTTCTACAGACCATATTCACAGTATGGCGTAGAATAGTACAGCACTGCATAACGAATAGTGGACAGCAAAATAAACTTATTCCATTACTCCTAGAATACAGAGCAAACAAAACCAAAATACAATTATGGTTCAGAAGTCCAAATCAGGAGAGTTTTGATTTTAGCAAAGATAGTATTCAGAAGGAAAACGAAGAATGTAAAACTTTGGAAATTTTGGGAGTTTTGAATAATCAAAGTTAACAAAGTAAACACGAAACTAAATCCCTAAACTAAAAAGTTGCAAAACACGAAAAGTCACAGACATTACCAAGGGTTCGAACGCTTATGCAGTTTGGCTGCAATTGAAAGCTTGATGACCCGGCTAGCTTTGTGATTTATAAGAAGCATTTCCGCTTTCCATTGATCTGTTCTGTCACGGTACGACTCGCACGATCTACAGCAATCAAATCCAGCCAATATATAATACAGACATTCAATTTTGATTTTTCTCAGTTAGAAATTGATCCTGATTTGATGTTTGAATTGCGGCTATTGGGATTTGCAGGGTTTTTCTTTACATTCCTGTTTGATTTTCATACGGAATTTTCAGTTGGTCTCTTTCAAAACTTTTTTATTGCATCATCACATAACATATCAGATAGGTCTTTATATGGTTGCCAGTTTTTTTGCTCTGTTGTTTGCCAAATAAATTTCTATTATTCATATTCTATTGTTCTACAACATTTTTATTATTAGAAAATAATTATTATATTCGGAATTATTAATGTACGTTGAATGCAAGGTTTAATTTCAATCCTGTTTATGTATTTATATTGTATGTACAACATGGTGATTAGTTTGCATCACAATAACCTTTATTTGCATACAAATTTATGATTAAATTTCATAATTTTCATCGTTTTAATGTTTATGATTGCGCTTATTCGTGTTTACAGAATGAATGAATATCTGATGAGTCAATAAGTTTTTAAAAAACATTTCCGACAAATTATGTATTCATAATTTTACATTATTTATTTCCTCTTAGTATATAAAATACGAACCTTGAGAAGAATCACAGTTACCGTCACGAGAATACATTTTATTTATCAGGTGACCACCTCATAGATTTTACCTCACAAGTAGTTAGTTAGAAAAGAACTGCGTTCACGACAATGATAATAATAATAATAGCAAAGAAACTTAAAATAAAAACAGCCTGACGTATCTTGAAAAGAATTTTTCCCCATCATCCAAGATTTCAAGATAAATAAAATCGTTGACGTTAAGAACATAATAAGTCTGATTTCATCTCGAACGTGAAGTGGTAGTAGTGGTGGTGAGAGAGAGACTCAGGAAGTCATGTGTGACCTGGTATGGCCGGTTCCGGTAGCCGGGCCAAAACAAAGGCCGCGCCATAACCCGATCAAGCGCGGCGGCTCCTTCGAATAGCCAAAGTTTACCTTCTGCTGTGGAGGTTATTCGGGCGGATCTAATTTTTCAAGCTCCACTCTCGCGCTCTGTATATATGTGTATATTAAATTCAGCAGGGGAATCCACCTGCTTTTGCTTTTTAGAACCTAGAGATTTTTTTATCATGCCCATTTTTTTTATTTTTAAACAGTTTTTATAAATATTTTTAAAATGAAAGTCTATACCTATTTGTATTTTTTAAGATTTTATTAGCGGCTGTTTACTAGAATATTTCACAAAATAATGGATAGTTAACGTTAACAATAAAAATGGTATATGGCCGTTTTTATAGTTATTTTAGTAACTTAAATCTGGTATACATTTTGGAGATTTAAAAATACATTAAACTCTTTATAGGATAATTTGTAGTCTCGTTTTTAGAGGCATTCATTAAAATATTTTTTTATTGTTTTATGTTATTTCTATTTTAGAATAAACTTGAATTATTTAAATTCAATAAAATTCATTTAAAATTCCCATCTGGGAAATCTATCTAATTAGCCTCTTTTATGAATTTTATTGAGGATTCCCCTTATTATAATTTTTCCTTTTCATAACTTCTAAATGAGCCCTAGAAGATTTAAAATATTCTTAATTACCTTCCCTAGTTCCTCTTTCACTTGAAATCTTTATTTGATTCGCCCGTTCGTTGAATGAAATCTTTTTATCGATTTATAATAAAATGGGATGTTGTCTGTAAAGGAAGAAAATAATATGACGTTTTTGGTTGTTTGTAGAGTGTGTTTTATAAGTGTGGTAATAAATATAACATTTTGGACCACCCACCTGGATCTTTATAATAGTAGAACGTCGTAACGTAGCAAGCAAAAGCAGTCGAACTCTTGTAGTAGATTGGTTTTATAAGTCAGCGTAGAATTTCTCAACATGACATGGCATGGAAGAAGGAAGGAGTTTTGTGCGTGTAGTTATAAGTTTGTATAAATCGTTAAAGGAAACTATAATCGTAGGTGAAGACTGATTGTGGACCACTGGAAGAACGTTCGGTTTTTTCTAAAGATACTTCTTAAGGCTGAAATAAATTTGTTATTCATTAAAAATTTTTTTGCGCCACCGTAATCTTTGTAGCTTCATAATAATAACGCAAACAAAGGTTATCTGGTTTTTTCTTCTTGTCCACGTAATGGAATTAGTTTGAAATTTAATAATAATGAGAGCATAAAAATTGTTTTCGCTTTATCAGCATCAGCGTGATGATTTACTTAGAATTTAATAAAAGCAGACATAGCTCAAAATAGGTTTCTCAAAGAAATTTTAGCTTTCCGAATCGACAGAAATAACCCAGATAATAATGAAGGAAGGAATCTGTAAATATTCCCTTTATTAATAAATTGTAAGTAATAATTGAATAAAACAAGAATAATTTATTTCGCGCCATATTATTGAATAAATGCTCAACTACTCTACTAACATAACTGACTTACGACAGAAAGGCGACTAGACGAGGATAAATGTGTATACTTTTTCTTTAGTATAAACTAAATCTTGTATTCAACAAACGAATGCGTCTAACCCAAAATTAATCTTTTAACAAAGAAATCGTGTTCAAACAGCGCTTGAAATCGATGTTTACCTTTCGAAGTCTTTTATTTACAATTTTCTTATGAAGATCTTCCGCTGATTTTCCTTTGCTTTCCTTAATATTTTGAATATTTGTATTTCTTTTTATTACAAGTTATTGTAAGACTGTAACATCGTCACTCGTATACTTTTAATTTAATAATGAATGGACTGTCTTCGTTTAGTTACACGCATGCTCGAAACTCGCCGACTCCTTTAATTATTTGTTTACAGTTTTATCTAATTATAAACTTAATTATCTAATTTTTCAAAACTAAGCTTCTTAAGCTTTAATAACAAATACGTTGGGAGCAACATCTTGAACTCTTCTTTAATTGAGTATTTTTATACGTCCTAACTGCCATTATTATACTTACACAAGATCTAGATAGCTTGCCTCAGTGATATAGGCATCAAGAAATATATTTTTCAAGTTTTACATTCAATAGTAGCTCTGAAAGGCATCTTCATACCACCAGACGTGCAAGCCATTTCCAATATCTCTATCTGCTCTCTATACACATCGCTAACTTTTTTCTACTAAGTATAGCTTTATTCGATTTTAACAAGGGACAGAGGACAAAATCGTTCACTATGGTAATTAGAGAATATCTAAGTTTAATGAATAATGAATAATTATAATAATTCTTGCCAGTTCTCTATACAACCGATTGGGGGATCAAGGGACATTATTACTCGTAGAAGTCTCCAATGATCAAAGTTAGTTTTATTTAGTTACACATTTTTAGTTATAGTAAATAAAATTTTTGATGAATTAATTAATGATCAATGATTATGGTGGGAAGAATTTTCCAAACCATGACATTGTTATCTTGGTACTCTTCTCTTTGTCTTACTTTTTCTTTTTTGATGTTTCATTATAGAGTCTCTTATTTATTATATTCCAATAAATAGAAAACTTGAAAAAGTTTGAAGTTTTTAATTTTCGAATACAAGCTCAGGTCATGAATTCTTAATGCTGTATTGGACATCTGTATTTGGGGAAGTTACTTACTTGTTAAGTATTTGAGCAAGGAACTGGGAAGACCTACCAGATAGTTAATTAAAGCAGAATTTTGGAATTTTGCTCATCAAACAAGTTCTTGTATTCGTTTTATTGCAAAATTGGCACAACGTACAAGAAAAGCTATTACTTGGTATTACACAACAAAATGTTTTGTGTCACCCATTTCGCTCTGTGAGTTGACTGGGCGTGGGTCAGCACTTGCCATGCGTTTGAGCAAGAAACTGTGTAGCTGGATTGGCACGTGTTATTACACTCGGTTGGTTAACTGGGTATGGGCTAGCACTACCTGTTGCTTAGATGGCCATATGACCCGTATAATAGTGCAGAATTGGAAGTCTAATGAAGTATCGACTTACCCAATGATACTGACTCATGCCCAGTCAGCTCGCTGAGCGAGATTCATGACTTGGCAGAATTTTGACATTTAACACTATGTAATGCCTGTCAAATTCGCTGTCTAATAATAGATGAGCTCAAATCTTTGGCCAGGCTCTTGGCAAGTAAACTTACCAACGAACTCTGACGTCTAATACCGGTTTTACTCAATCATACGGCCTAGCTGATTGGGAAACTCGTCGCTATTGATAATTTCTTCGTCAAATCGACTTGCCGAGTCATCTTGCCTAGGAACTACGACATATAATACCGCCATTAGCAAACAGCGATGAATTTCATTGCATTTAAGCTTTCTGTTCGTTCCTTTTTTAGGATGTCTTGAACTTGGAAGTTTTTCTTTAATTAAAGGAAGATTTCTTAGAGTAAAATGGATAAAAACATTTGTGAAGTGAAATTGTGATCGTTTTTGAGCACAAGAAAGTCTTTTGAGCTTGTATGATTATTAGTGTTTCGAGAATTTTGCAGTGATAGAGCAACACTTTGATTTGAGTTCCGTCTTAGTACGACTCATTAGCGGTACTTGGAGGATACTAAGGTAACCCTGAATAATACTTATATGGCGTATTTTGCGGTTTGCAACTTTCAAACCTTAACGGTACAAGCTTTGGTTTGGATCATTCTTGATCTACACGTATTTTTGAAATTGAGAAGGGCTTAATATTTTCTCTTAGCTTTTGTAGGGAAAACTTCATTTAAGGAGGTCAATAACACGCGAGCATTGTAAGCACTGGGCACGACTATTTCAGAAACATTGTTCATGGTTACTTCTCAGTAAAAATAACATTGAAAGCGAACTCACACAGTATGGAGAATAAGGTTCTGCAGCTTCCAATATTGTAAGGCGATCAGTGAGTATTAGTAGTATCAAAAACCAACAGAAACATTCCAGTCTGAAGCAGCTTTTGCAAAAACTTTCAATCTTTTCTGTGCAGTTTAGTTTTCCATAGTTATGATGCTGTAGAATGCTTGATTGTATGAAGTATGGACGCGCTATCACATGCTTTTACAGTTGAGAACTTTTAGTGGGACGGTAATTTCCCAGACCATAAAAATATCATGCCCTCCAAAAAGTTGACTTTTAGGATTTTTACCGCTCGTGTTATTCATCTGTGATAGTATCATGATGATGACAGGTGAACAACTTGAAGGACAATCACAACGGTCCTTCTGTGATTGTATTCAAGCATCTTTGAAGCACCATTGACTCTATTACACTGAAAATATTTTTCTAACTCTTGTTAGTTTTGTGTTTTGCAATCTGCCTATAGTTAATTTGCATCATTATGTTTTTTAGTGTTTTTATTGCTTTGAATTTTCTTTTTTGATTTTTCTCTTATGTAGAGGTTTTTTGTAGGAATTGCTTTAAATTCAAGAATAGAATGGAACAAATCAAAATTGTCTCAGAAGACTGTTGTATTGCTTATCAGAAACATTGGATGCCTGAACTGTTTAATTTGCAAGTAATTAACAAAGTTCATTTCCAAAAGTGGCCGAGTTTCTGTAACTTTTCGCTTAAAGAAATTTCTCTGAAATACTTGGTTGGTCTTCTTAGATTGACTTGGTCCATACTTATATTTCTCTACTTAAACAATAAATTGGTTAACAGGAATTTTTAGTAAGGTATCTGAATTCTATTATTTTCTATTTCCCCTTGTACAAGATTAAGAAATTACCATCTACGGAGTTTCGTTTTGCTTCCGAATGAAATGTAAACCTTAGAGACAAAATGCTAATAAATAATCTTGCGGCCAAAGTTTTCTTTTTTCCTTAACTTTTATAAAGTTTCCAAAGGTATTTTGGATGTTTTCGTGCATTCACCATCAATCCATCATTGCAAAGCGTTGACAAAGTGTTACTATGTCTCGAAGGATTTCTCAGTTGCTTTCAACAGTTTTGTGTGGTAATATAACATTATCACACAAAAAATAAAGAAATTAAAAGAAGAAATTCAAGCTTCCTTTAAAAATGCAAATTTAATTAAATACGTGAAAACGAAACTCGAACACGTTATCTTGAAACAGACTTACAAAACAGTTTTCGTACTAAAGAGAATTTAATCAACAGTTAGTAAAAGTTTTCGTGACTAGATCAATTAATAACCAGCGATTGGAGCGTGCAGATAAGATCTACAACATCTTAATTCTTAACATCATCCCTAATCTAATACCTCAGCTAATAACTAACTAAACTCTAAACTTTCTCCGTTTAATCTCAACTCTGCCGGTGTGGCGGTGGTGCATCTGCGCTATTCCGATCTCATTAGTAAGCAACAACGTTCATCCCGGTACTAAATCATAGCTGAATTAATTACATTTCATTCCGTTATCAAGTAATCCACAAATCACGGCCACACAATCTGTTAGGGACTGATTTGACTCTAATTACTAACGATATCAGATTGATGGCTTTCTACTGTCCACAATGGAGACAAATTACCCCTGCAGTTTTTAAATTAACATTTTTAGTACGAGCACCTTTTCGGGTTCTTTTTTATAGCATGTACTAGGATAACGAGCTCACTTTTCTTTTTTTAATTTGTATAACATGGGAGGAGGCTGACGGTTTGTGTTAATAGAATGAATCGGGCCTTAAATGAAAATTAAAAAACAACACAAATAAATCATGTTGTTAAATTAGTTTTGTGAATATGGCAAGCACATGTGCTACAGTGAAGTTGTTTGTTGTTACAGTTGATCGACGCGAGCTACCGCAGCAGTCCTTCCTTCCAGACTTCGGCTGTGATAGTCCTATGTGCTGTTCTTCTTGGTCTGGCTGTGTTTATAGGCATCATCCTCGTGTGGAAGTAAGTTTTTGTCATTTTGTATAATGAATACTTTTATTATTAATATTTATTGCTAAGATGAAACACATCAATCTATATTATAAGAAGATTGATTGTTGAGGAAGTTAAGAAGCTTTTTTCGTGTTTTATCGAATATTGGTTTTGTTATATTTTGATAAATGATTTGTTTTTGGGGGAAAATACTCAGTTGCTTGCTTTGAAGTTTTATTCGGTTTGTGACTATAATTATGATGAAATGAAAATGTTGTACGAGATTTTTATATACTAAATGCGTTTCGATTTAGAAAACGAAAACCTATACTATGACAAAACATAAATGTTTTTGTTTATAATAAATTATTATAGTTGTAACTAATTATTGCTTTAATTATATTTGTATTGCTTTTTGATGTGGGTGGATAAAGCGATTCCAGCATCGGTGCCTTTAACTTCATTATATACTCGTACTTTTGAAAGCACTCTCTCTTCATTGAATGTGACATCCTGTCGCTTCTTCAGTCATCTTTGAATGCTTTACATCAATGTCAAAATATAGCAACAGCGTCCTTAAATAGGTCTCTGTTAACTTCAGAAAGAGAATCTTTTAGGAAGAATCTCAGTTCTGAAGATTTCAGGCAATGATCCATAGAATGTTGTTACCAATGCTTGCCTGTCTGTTTTCTACGAAAATCTGCAGAGGATAGAAAAACTAGAAAGAGACAAAAAGGGGAAAAACCTAGTGATTAAAGGAATACCAGTAAATACTGGAAAATTCTTGAAGGACAACTAGAAGACTTTATAAAGAAACAGCTAGAAATAGATATCGAATTAAGAAGTGCAGGAAAAATTGGGGACTAGATATGTGTGATGGAGACTAAAAATGTGACAGACAAGTTAAAAATTCTCAAAAATAAAAATAACCTGAAACACATAGAAGACAACAAGAGAAATAGAGATACAAACTTTCATCAGAAAACAAGCAAAAGAAGAAAAACGCAAGGGCAACCAGCTAGAAGTTGGGTATATAAAGCTAACTATAAACAGCAAAGATTGGAAACGGGAAGAAAACAGATTCATCAAAACTTCTAGCAAGAAAAAACCAAGAAACTGAATATTAATAAAAACCGGATCGAAATAATAACAACGGAAATGGTCAAGAGTAATAGCAAATGAAAAAAACAACGAAGCAGATACAACGACAATAAACATCGCAACGTGGAACATAAGAGGATTGAAAGGCAAAGAAGAGAACGTAATCGAGGAAATGCAAAAAAGGAAAAATAGAATACATGAGGATAACAGAGACAAAAGTGAAAGGTAAATGGTATAAAAGTGTACATAATGGGTACTGGATAATACGGCGTGGAGTGCAGGAAAATATGAGTGCTGGAGTCAAAATAGGACTTCTAATAAAAAATGAAAAGATTGGTGAAATAAAATAAAATACGTAAAGGAGAAAATATTACTAGTGAAAGTCCAAAGTAACAGAAGTAGAGGGTTTTGGAACCTAATAACAGTATACAGACCCATTGACGATGCGAAAAAAGAAGCAAGAGATCAATTCTTTGAGAAACTACAAAAGGCAATGAAGATGTAAGTGAAGAGATTATACTTAAGGACGATCTTACCTAATGGATAGGGTAAAATAATAGAGCTGTAGGATTACATGGGCACTGAAGGAGAGGCAGTTCAGAATGGAACTAGTAAAAGAATCATAGAGCTATGTAAAAATTAGCAACTAATTATAGCAAACACCAAATTCAAGCATAATAACATACACAAGACAACATGGAAGAGAAAGAGGAAATATGAAGAATCAGAAAACAAATCGACCAGTCAGTGGAAGAAGCCCAATACGGTTTCATAATAAAACAGAGAGGAACTCAAGACCTGATGTTTACAATTAGACAAATTGGAGAGAGAACAACAAATAAATTTAGAGAAAGCCTTTGATAGACTGAAGAGGACAGAAATATGGAACAGCTAAAAGAGGAATCTCACAGGAAATAATACAAGCAGTTAGAATCCTATACATCAATAGTAACTGCATGATAAAGGTCAGACATGAAACCTCAGATAAATTCAGAACATAGGAAGGAGTAAGACAACGCTGCAACCTCAGTCTTCTTCTATTCACCTTGGTAATAGACGATGTAATGAAAGACGCTAAGCCAGGACTAATAGATTACTACGCAGGATATAGAAAGTTACAAACAGTAAAAGTCAATGAACTGGAATTTGCAGACGACATGATATTAATTACAAAATCAGAATAGGCTATTATGCAAAACAACTTAAACATATATACCAGGGAAATGGAAGGTAAATGCAGCCGAAATGAGGTTTCTGAAACGAATAGTCAACAAAACGAGAAGAGACAAAATCCGCAACGAGGAAATCAGAAGACACGCAAACATAATCTCAATAGTGGAGAAAAGAATTGAAGAGATACAACTGGGATGGTATGGGCACTTAGTAAGAATGCAAGAGGGCATATTAGATGGAAGGAAGCCAGGGTGGCTGCAACGGACAGGAAAAATTAATTAAGCAAGTAAAGTTAAAGTTTTGGTTACTACCCATCTAGTCAGTATAGTCTTCTTCGAATTTATGGTTAGTTTTGTTCTGGCGACAAGTAATAAGGTCTCAACTCATCGAATACTTTAATGATTATGCCACTACCATAACTAATGTCGTGAATCTTGACTCATTTTTTCCTATATTCCCTGAACACCATAAAAGTGGCCTGAAGATATTTTCCTTGGAAGCTTTTTGGTTATCAATCATCTTCTCTGGTGTACTTAGAAATACACCTAGAGTAACTTATTTTGTCTTTGGCTATCTTCTTACTGTAATTAGTTAATTACCACACGGCTAAATCACTTTCCAAAGATTCTTCTGCATATTTTTATTCATTATAAATCATCATTGTGTGATTATATCTTAAGAGTAATCTGGGACGCAAATCCATCTACATAAGGTTATGTAGACAAGAAAAAAAGAACGAAGAGACAATCAGAAATAAAAGAAGAAGGAAAAGCGAACATCTAAACAAATTCCAAGTTTGGTGAAAGTCCCTAATGGATTCTATTTATTGTAGCCCTCTTCAGAATGAGCACAAAGTCGACTGATGTTCAAAACAAGCAGCTGCTTATTAAACATGTAATTTTGAAATTGCAACTTGTAACTATTGAAGATCCCGGTCGAATCAAAAACGAGTACATTTAACTTCTTCAAAGCGTGCAGACAATCTAAAAGAATTTACTTTGATATGAGCACATTTTATAATTCTTAGTGTTAAGCTACAGATGGAGGCCACAGGTTGCCCTTTTTGACAAGATTTTCTTATGAGACATCAGGTTATTTTGATCGATAATTTAAGCTTGGTGGCATTTTGTTTTATATGTTTCAGTTCGATAGAAGAAAAGGCCCTACTCTCAAATCGCTATTAACATCATTTAAACAAGTTTATTGCTTATTATGATTAGCAGTGTACAGTGCCCACTTCTTTTTCCCATAAGAATCTCGGAAGGGCATAAATTACTGTGTTTCCGTTGATGACTGACACCATCTTCTTAGTTAGTATAATGTGTCATCATACACGAATTTTGCAAGACATCTCTTAATATTATATAGCTATACGTCGATCATTCTAAATGTTCCTCATTATTTATGTTCGGGTCGATGTTCTCCCTGTCATATCGTTATCAGAAGACATTTAATGAAATTTAAATTTTAAATTTCGCACGTCAAGGATTTGCTAATTTCAAACCTAATTGTAGAGCACGTTTCTATATTTAGCCGATAATTACCCTAAAAGAGAAAAGGAACCCCATTAACTCGTTAATATCCATATCCAATTTAGATAACGTCGAAATATATATAGCAGCGCAAGGTTTCCGTGGAAAAAAATTAATTTACCATAACATTAATGACTTACTTTTTTCTGATTCATGTTTAAAATTCTTTACAAAATTACTTGCGTTAGCACAAATTAGTGTTTAACAACCGTCGTCGGTAGTACACTGTAACTACTAATTACTAATAAATTACACATTTAGTATAAAACCAAACCTGTTGTTGTTTTTGTCGTTTATTCGGAAGAAAAAAAGGAATTTTAAATTTCCTTAAAGAGCTTCTTATATGTCAATCAGTTTGGAATGTTACCCACCATTTAGTAAAACACGATTGGCGCCTTCAAGAAACCGAAACTAGAGAGATATGATAAGAATTTCCTAAACCAGGTTGAAATTTTAAAATGTCATTAAGGTACTCTTTCTAGCGACTTAATAGGAGGCCTTAAAGATTGGAACTAGAAGTGAAGTAGTTAAGATAATGTAAAAGTGTCTTTGATTTCTGTTAAAAATGCTGCTTGTGCTTTGTTTTTTTTCCTTCCCGAAAAGGAAAGAGGAACAGAACCGTTTAAATAGACTTAAAATATGATCCCCATAAAATCACGATTATAAATTCTTGCTTTCTTGCTTTCGGTAATGAATTTTTTTTCCATGCTGTTTAGAATAAATTGTGAAATATAGAAGCTACCGTTTTTTATTTATTGGAAAATCAAAATTATCTCAATAAAAATATACAAAAGGGGATGTAAAACGAGCGGTTCAGTGTACTGTGAACAAATTTATAACGGAAATATTGTTTTGGAGAGCAAATCGACATTGCACACTATACATAGTAGATAAAGTCGATTTTTTCCACAAGGTTTGTTTTTAAATTATGAATTCCCTTTAGCATTTACGGTGCGTTTTTGTATATTTTAAAACGACTGAAATAATAATTAACATGTATGGGTGGATATGTGTGTGTGTGAGTGAGTAAAAGAAAAATGTCTACACATGCACGCATCGTTTCACTCGAATATGGGGACCTTAATAGTGCTTAATTGCTTTAAAACATTTTTTCATGCCCTTACCATCCATTAAAAGACCGGGTATTAGTTTACATAGTAATGTCAACGTTGATATCATGTGTACAAAAAAATAAGGTTAACCTAGAATTTATGAAAGTAAACCGTCTGTTAAAAATGAATGATTGTGGTTTTATACTTTTTATCTACAATTTTGTTCTTTTTGACAAATAGAAAAGATTAATGTGTAGATTTAAAGAAATACAAGTACTAATTCCTACTACTGTGTTTAGAAAACTAACTAAAGTTTTTCGATTTTTCCGCAAAACTATGTAACTTGACTGTTGTCCAAATATCTATACACGAGAAAATCTTCTATGACCCATTAGTAACTCAAGAAACCTTTTAGAAGAAGTGTTTTAGCAGTTTTCTGCATTATGGTTGGATACTGAAGCTGTTAACAAGATATTAGCTTTACACCTAAATGCTCACATCAGCAAATTTCGTTTTATAATTTTTTGAGGTTTTCAAGAATCAAATAGGCGACGTAGAACACTTGGTCTTGAGACATCGCAATTATCAGGTGGGAGATTCTTACTCCAACCATAAACGCTTCTTCCACCACAAGCACGTTGTGCCAGCAGTTATTTACTGTTACATGTGACGATTCTCAAGTTAAAGCTATTGTGCGCTGTTCAAAGTAGCAGGCCACAACTTTGGAAGTTCAAATCTAAAGACTGTTGCAAGAGAGGATTAATACAAACCTTAGAGTAACTCTACAAAACCCAAGAATGCAACGTTCTGAAAGATCCAAAAGCTTCAAAATGTTTTAAAAGTAAGGGTTGGCTCGATTCAAACGAAATTTCTTGACCACGTCATGCAGTGGTCATTGCAAGCTTTTGCGTTAGCCAAAACTAACAATAAGTTTGATCGGATACGCTATTTAAGTAATTTCGGCATTAAATGATGGTTTGATGATCTGAACCTTGTTTCTGGCGTCATAAATTGTTAATGTCTTTTCATCAGTTTTCCAATAGAATGAGACAGTAAGAATTATGAAAACCAAACAATGGAAATTTATATTATTTCTGGAAGTTCTCCTAAGTACTATATGCCATAGGTCGACATCGGATTTCTAAGCACTAATAATGGCCAACATAAGCACAAAGAATGTTTTAATATGCAAAGAAAATTAGCAAAATAACTAAACACAAATAAACATTTATCTACACGAATGAGCTCAAATAAAAATGTTCTTTAAAAAACAGCAAGGTATTTATGATAAAAAGTTTTATTTTTTTAACTAGATTTTGTAATTATTATGCTTACATGCGTGCACATAACACCAGAGGAAAGAAAAGACAAAATCAAGATGTAGACATTTATTTCGTAATCAAAACACATACAAGCTATTGGCACTAAATATAACAAAACTAGAATCAGCGCAGGCGTCGCATCATCCCTCCGACTCTTTATGTCTCTCGGACTAACAAAGTCTGCCAAAAAAATAAAACGTAATAGGGTCAGTCCCGCACGCATCTTCTGCAAGCCTTTTCCCTAACGCTCCCTCTATACGATCAGCTGTTTCTGAGATGCGAAATGTATCCAAACTATTTTGGCTCGGGCTGCGACTCCGCAAGAGAGTTTAGTTGTGTTGCCGTGTTGGAAAAGCGACGGCTTACCAGCTCACGGGGGCAGTATCTCAACGACGGACTCCTTCACGAAGTCCGCCAATACCATCCTGAAGGTTTCTCACCGCTGCGTCCGTCACAGTTGGACGGACGATTGCCTTATATAACCTTAGCTTGTTCTCGGAGGAGAGCTTGCTTCCCCGGTTAAGCAAGGGATACAGCTCCACACTTGTCAATGTGAAAACCCCAACTCAGTGTGGCGTTCAGGGGCTGGGACGACCGAACATGATGACGTCGTCTGGTCATCCCAATCACAGTGTTCTTGTCGGAGTTGACTTCGATGCTCCAGGTTTGAAACCAATTATGAAGCTCCTCGTGGCGGTCCGCACATATCACACGACGAGTCGCGGTAGCACGGATCTGGCCAGCCGGGCAGTATCGTCCGCGTGCAAATCGAGCTTCGTATGGAGCATCATCGTTCGCTCCGCGGTCCCGTCTCGTTCCTCGCCGAGGTACAAAAGTACCGGATTGTCTTCTGAATCCAACTCGCTGACCACTGTCAGCTGCTGCACCATCGTAACTTCTTTGAGGACAACAATGTTCAGCACGCTAGGTCTGCCTGTGGGTTCAAAGTGGGTGCGCTCGCTGTACGGTTGGCCAACCGACTATTCCACGCAGAATGCTTGGCGTTGCGTCCAAGTCGTCCGGAAGAAGCGGACTGTTTCGGGGGTTATAAACCGCCCAGAATTTAAGCGCTCCGGGCTTTCCATATCCAAAGCGCAGTGACTTAGGGAGAGCTTAACGTAAACTGCTGTACTGCCGCCTCGGGCGTTCAATCTGTCGTTACAATATAGACGGTAGTTGAAAAGGTGGGACTTATATTCGGTACGGAGATACGTCTCGTTCACCATGATCACCTGTGTGCCCGAATTCGAGTAGCTCCAGCTTCTTGGTTCGAATACGCCATTCTGAACGAGTCTGTCGGCCAATAGATTCGACGCAGGAGGTTTTGGCTTTGACTGGTCTTTGATGGGCTTGTCCTTCACCTTTTCCTCGATTGTCGTGTCGGAAAGTTTGACATTTTTACTTACTGCGGCAGTTGCACTGGACATCTGGGATCGTCCAGCGGTCACACCGAGTCCGGAGCCAGATACATATTTGCTGTTTTCAGTGCGCTTCTGTGACGGCTCGTCGGGGTCCTTTTCTTAAACGACCAATCCGTAGATTGGTTACTCGAGGTCGAGCTCCCAAGCAGGGACTTTTTCGATCTGCAACGGATGTGTTGAATGCACGCTGACGCGGAACGAGGCTCTAAGTTTTGAGATGAGAAAGGAAGTTAAGCCCAAATAAGCACAAATTCAGAAAATAAACATAAACATGTTGAAATAAGCATAACAAGCATTTGTTTAGAAATCCCAGGAAGGCTGGAATATGAAATTCTAGAGTTGTGAAGCTTCTTACCGCTACCAGGATATCTAACTAAAATAGTTGAGGAGTTTGTTAAATGTTCTGAGAATTATCATCATTATTATCTTTGTATTACTGCTCGGGATTTCAAATTAAAATCGGACTTTTGTCAACGTATTGTGCTGCAATGCTATTTTTAGATTTTGCTTTTACGTTATTAGAGTATTTTATTGTAAAGTCATTTGAATATGAGTTGTACCATATTGTAGGCAACTTGCTGCAAGTAATCCAACAAAAGAAGGAAAATGTGAGCTTAAAACTTTTAATGCAACGAAATGCCTCATAAATCCTTTCTTGCTGCCAGCTTTTGCTGTCATCCTAAACTCTTTCTTCTGGTCTGCTGTCAGGAAAGCTCTTCTTTGCGAAGATGAGCTACACATTTCATGAAAACGTCGTAATAGACGATATTAAGCTTTTGATCCATATTGGGATACCTTCTCCTAAGGTCTTAGTATTCATCCTAGTCGAATTATTTATCTTCTCTTTGTATATCTAACTATACGCTACCTTCTTGCACTGTATTTCCGATTTTGCTTGGACCTCGACGTTTTTTCTTCTGCTCTTTCTAACCTACACTGGTATTTAGTGTTAAAATGACTCTTCTTGTTTTAATCTTTAGTTTACTGCAAGTTTGGTTTTAACTTTGTTTGTTGAACAAACAGAGACAGTATTGAATCGAAACTATCTTAACAGTTGTTGCTAACATTAAATCTGTAATAACAATTCTAACTTGCAGCTAAACACCATTGTGCTGGCAAGTACCGTTTGGCTAGTCTAGAAGTTGCAGTAACAATTAATTGATAGAGCTATTAGATCCCTGGATTTAATAGAATAGAGGACTGAGAAAAATCAAAACTTTAAGCCAGATTTGCAATTAATTGGTCTGACTGTATGAGAAAATTATTGTTTTT